>CM076974.1:41708453-41815953 GCA_039105355.1 Benthosema pterotum
ATTTTAGCATTTTTTTTTCTAGTAGTAGCTATCTAAAACGCATTTAATATGTATTGTATATATTATTTAAGCGTGTATAGATAATGTGCAAGACTAATAAATATATAGTTTCTACCATTTGAAAAAAGTAAATTGAATATTTAATTTGTACAACATACAACTGTTATAAAAGAATAAACGCATAGCAGTACAAGCAGTCTACCGATAAATAGGTATAAATGGAGGAATTCAAATAAAATGGAGGTTCCAGGCAAACGGGGGAAAAAAATGTGCTGGGCGGCTGGAATCTGGGGGCTGGAGGCTGCAGAGGTGATGTCATTGGCCAGAGCAAGAGGCGAGTGAAAAACAAGTCTCCCTCTTTATTCTGATCCTCTTTGCAGGCCCAGCGGGGGTGGTGGTGGAGGGGGGGGGGGGGGGTGGCTGGGGGCCGGGGAGGGCTTGGCAGCCAGCCAAGGCAAGGGCTGCTGGGAAATGGCAAAGGATGCCAAGCAGGCCCCGCCGCCAACATTAGAAGCTCACATCTTTGTTCTCAGAAACCTGGTGTGCTGCCAAAGGCCTCATTTCGGCTCCATGGCATGATTACACTGGATGTAGGCCAACTACTGAGAGCTTGCTCGCCTCCTCTCCCTCTCGCTTTCCCTTTATACTCCCCTCCCAAGGCTCTCTCTCTCTCGTTCTTTTTCCACTGCCTTCAAAACCTTTCTGCCAAACATGCAGCAGTTGCCATGGTTGCAGAGAATGGAACATAAAAAAGTGAGTAATGAGTCAGGCTTGGCCCCAGATGTGCCACATGTGCAGCTATTTAAAAAAAGAAGAAAGAAAGACGGTAACATTTCTCATGAAGCCCAATTTATTCTATGCCGCATGACGCGTCCCTCACCGAAAATAACATTTTCAGAAAATAAAGACACCATAATGCAACAGAGAGTAAATTAGGCATGTTCCTTGTGTGCCAGAGATAGAGGAGTTAGTCATTAGTAAATATCATTGGGTTGGAGTTTACCCTGCTGAAGTTTGTAAAAGTCGTTTGTAGTCAGTTTCAGTGGTGTGTTGATGCAGATCTCGGTTTTGACAACTAGGAATAGAAAGCCCTTGCTTCTGTAATGCTGTGCCTCAGTAGGCCTGCCTGCATTGTAAACTGATGACATAGTTTCCTGTCCTGTGGAAACCCCACATGCTCTCCTGTCTACCAGACATGGCTGCACACACAGCGTCCCGCGCAACTCCAAGAAAGGCAACATAACTTCTCATGCTGCACCTGCAATGAAGCCGTACTGTAATTAAGCTAGCTGTGCACCGGTGTTGCACAATATTTTTGATATGCACACCCATGTGCAAAGAAGTATATCAAGCCCTTAAGTTGCGTTAAAGATGGGAGCCGGTCCAATTCACACAGTCGGATTACTCATTCAGATGACGCTGTAATGAGTAACCATAACTGTGTGTGTATATGGACTCAGTAATCCTCTGCTCCCCAGAAGTGATTTATTACATTCATGGGCTATTGCAAAACTTGATTAATCATCAGCTGTTGTTGTTAATGCCTTCATGTGTACTGTACACCCGTTCCAGTGTTAGTAATGGGCTGGAGCCTGAAAGCCTGACTCAGAGAAGATAGTCTTGTCATTCTGCTGCAATCCCCTCTCCCTCGCTTTCTGTCTTTCACAAACACATGCACACGCATGCGCGCGCCACACATACACACACAGTTAATGCTTGAAATGCCGTCAGAAACCACTCCTATCATTGCATCAGTTTCTGCATGACTGGTCTGTTCTGGTATTGTTCCCTGGCAAAATCCTGAGAGAGCAAATCCATCAAAATGATGCTATGATTAACAGAAGGTTTGTGCGTGAATGTGTACAGTATGTGCAAGGGGAGGGAATGTTGCAACACAAGGAAATAATTGTCACTGGTCCTGTCTTTGTGAAGGCAACCTTTTGTAGCAATTCTCCATTTGGTAATGTGTTATGTAGGTTAACCTATGTCAAGAATACAAGTATAAAGGTGAACCTATTATCATTATTTTATTGTCGGCTGTTTTATCTTTATTTTTGAGCCGTGCTGCAGTATAATAGCCCCTGACATTGCTCGGCGAACAATAAGACTGGCTTCAGAGGAGAACAGGTTTGTGAGATTCGCAGTGTTAACTGGTGACGCTGAGCACATTCTTCTTACGCCTGCTTTCCCTTTTCTTTCATGTAGAACAACAAAGGTAACATTGTATACATCTTTTGCATGCCCGCACTGTTGAGTCCCGGCAGCTGTACAAAAGAAATGAATCCAGGTTACTATAATGCATACAAATATATGTGCCGATCTGCATATTAATAATCTACGCAACATCAAAGCACACATCAAAATGTCTCTCTATATAATCTTTTATAGAAACAGCTGCACACACAAACACACACACACGCACATACAGTACACCCAAGGAAAAAAGGTTGTAAAAAGCAGCATTTTCTGAAATTTCTATATTCATCTATATATTCATTTTCACCAAATGTCCTTATAAAAAAGCATCATGCTGGTTTAGAGTTAACTATTACTACTGTGAGAGAGGATGTGTAGGCAGAAGATAACTGTAAGTTATCGCTTGCAGAGACCATGGTTTCAATCAGAGCAGAATTTGGAAACTGTGAGGTCATCAACTTCAATATATATTTTTTTTCTTCTGCCGTTTTGCTCATTACAGAATTACAGAGAAGCAGTGCTTTTGTTTGGGTGGTAGTTGTAACTCAGCTGAGGTTCCTATCATAAATTCCACATGCACTGAATTGCCGTCTCTTTGATTATCTGGTTTATGGAGGATGTTTCATTGTGCACGCCAAGTATGTGTGCCAAAGATGTCCTTCCTCCCCTTTTCCATAAAAGTGCAAGTTGTCACGACGGTGTGGCATTCATTATCTGCCTGCGGTTGTGCAGGCCTGGCCACAGAACAGCTGGGAACATCAGTTGTCACATTCTGCCTCCCACCGCAATGAAAGATGGGCGGGTGGGAGAAAGTGCTGTCCCCTGTCTGGGTGATAGAGCCTCTAACCACACTGTCTGGGCAGCTGGACAGACTCCCCAGAACCTCCCGTATCCACTTCAAAGCCTCGCCCCAGAAAACAGTTTTATGTGAATTGTGAAGAGGATAGGCCAAATGTGGAACTTCATGCCTTGAAGTATGATTATGCTCACAATTCAAAGGTCACACGTTCATCTTCAATTTGATCAATTCAGTTTAATTTAAAAATCTATTTACTGATGACAAAACATTCACCTCTACTAATGTATATGAATGTGTTGGTTAAGATATCAATCAACATTTGACTAAAGGTAGTCCAACTCCTAGCATTACTTGGGTGAGAGTGAATCGATACTAATCTGAAAGAACCTCTAGACAATTATTACCCATTCATGTTTGTCAAACTGGTTCCACAGCACTGATAATGGTAGATGGATGGTGCCACCCATGCCGTCATAATGTCACACGATGACATTGTTCCTTTCCAAGCCAAACAGTTGATGATCACGTTAGTTGTAGCTGCCAGAGGCAAAGTAACCTTGATTGAACCTGATTAAAAACAGGAAGCACATTAGTATGAATGGGCGAGGCAAACTGCAACTGAGAGGATCCCAACACAGGCAGAGCAGCTCGAGTGCCTTGTGTTGGGGATACTTTTAGTTGCTACGCGAGCCAGAGCAAAGCACTGTGGGAAAGTTCAGTGCCCTTGAAGAGGCCTGATAAGCTCGGGGTGATATGACTCTGCATGTTTGTGTTGTGGCGAATTCTAACGACTACAAGCATGTTGCAGATAGAGAGGTTTCATGTGTTTGCACTGCAGTAACTTGCCGGTCCAAAGGGGACAGGCGTGGCGAGTGTTATCTTTGTGATTTGAGCATTTCAGTTTGAGGGCAGAGAGGTGTGTGTGTGTGTGTGTGTGCTGTTTGTGTGCGGGGTGTCGTTGCACGCAGCGGTTATACTGGTTCGGCTGGAGAACGTTGGCAGAGGCTGGTGTTACCTTCCTCCCGCTGCGTTAAGTGATGCGATCCACCTTGTGCACACAGCACGCAGATGTGAAACTTGACCTCGCGCTATGCAAATCATTGAAAGCTCCCTCAACAAAGGAGGATAAAGTTCACCTCTGCAGCACTGTCCAAACAATGGGAGGGAGGAGCCAGTGCCAGACAGCCTTGAAGGGGGAAATGGCTTCACACTGACTGACAAGTCTGGCTACACCCAGCGTTGGCCTGAAGGACACCTGCTTCGTGCACCTCCCCTTCCCTCACACCTCCCCCCACCTCCCCTCACAGGACAGAAACAAGCCTTGGGGACGGGCACACAGTGGGCAGGCCGACCCCAGTCTTATTTTCCTTTTCTTCTCTGAAGCCTAGTTTATACTTCATCGCACAACGGTGTCACCCACTGTAAATAGGCTTCACAGGGAGAAGTACCAATTCCAGTGACCTCAATAACTGTGTCCCTCCTTGGCGTGACTTCTTTCTCTCCAGCCAGTCTCTCTCTCTCTCTCTCTCTCTCTCTCTCTCTCTCTCTCTCTCTCTCTCTCTCCTCTCTCTCTCTCTCTCTCTCTCTCTCTCTCTCTCTCTCTCTCTCTGCTCACATGATGAAATCCCTCTGAGCAAAAGCGCTGTTGCCTAACAACAAGGTGAACAAAGTTCACCTCCCGTCTAACTGCAAAAAAAAAAAGCCTTTCAGCTCTCACATGATTCCTTCTGTTAACTATTTACAGGAGGGTGGTGGTGGTTGGGTCAGCTGGGTTGTTCCGGACAAACAGAGCTGTGTGTTTTCTGTTTGAACTGGCATTTGCAGGGACCGTGCAGTCAGTGGCCCAACCAACCAACCAACGTCTAAGGCTCGTGAACTCGCTCAACATGCAGGAACACGAAACCCTGTCATGCAACAGGTCCCACTGCAGCAAGACATGTAGCTCCTTCCTACTTGTCACAAACAATGCAATCAGGGGAAATGAGAGCAACCGGGTCCATTACGAAATGCCTCTGTCGCAATCAAGAGTGTCTCACAGGAATGCTGTTGTGACACACGCATGGCATTGACACAAGGGTTAAACATTTAACTGCACTCAGCAACACACACAACACACACACACCCCAGCTGCCAAAAGGGCGGGAGGCTTGGCTCCTCTAGCACCAGTCACCAGTTTCTATTTATCATTCCGCTTTTATCTACTTGTATCTTAGCCACCTCCCAACAGTCTCTGGGTTTATCAAAGGACAATCGTTTTTGTACTGTGGACAGGTACAATACAGTAAACTGATACACACCAGAGACAATTCGCCACTGTTAACACTTAACAGTGCAGCATTTGGCCATTATTATTATTCACACGGCGGCCATTTTGCTCTCGAGTCATACTCAGTGGAGGTGGGGGGTAGCCATTTGCTACGGCCGTTTGGAAGGTTTTCAGAGCCGCTGAGGTCATTCAGTGCATGTGTGTTGGGGTGTCATGTGGTGCTGATCTCTGACATGATTCTGACAGAAAGAGAGGGTTCAGCCGGAGTTCAGCAGAGATCCATTATTCATGCCAGCTCAATGCATTTTTGTCTGTTTGTATTCCAAGCGCATGGCACAGCCGAGCTTGTTCCCTCTGTGCTTTAAAAGCTTTCTTCCACACTATTTACTGTATATATTCATCACAGAGCTGTTTTTTTACTCAGAAAATGCATCATAATAAGGTTTATTTTCTGCGATGGGACACAGTGAAATGCCTTCTTTTGAAGCACAGCAAATCTACCTCTATACGGTCTGTGTATGTGTGAAGTGTGATACACTATATTAGAGGAAACAATTCAGTGTAATTCTTTACAAAAAGCATAATTTTAAGTGTGCTGACTGAAATACCGCTACCCAAGCCAATCCACCTGGAAATATAATGACTTCCTGAATATAATTCCAGGCTAGGCTATCAGACTGTCTGACTAGCAGCTTTTATTAACGGGTGTAACTTAGCACAGCATATTAGGTATGTTGGCCAGAGCCAACGCTGAATCAGGCATCAGGGCCCATGTAATGTCTGCTCTACTCTGAACTCAAATGCCCCAACAAAGTACTGATTACTGTTCTTTGTTTCTTACAGATTTATAGTGCAATGTGCACTGTGAGAAAAAGCTTGGATTGCTTTTTATGAATGGGCCTGTGCACATTGCACACATTCTATTCACGCTGTTTTTCCCCCCTAAATCTGGTCTAATCCCCTACACTCAAGTCTTGTAATTATAGTCATCTTTGCCCAATAACTTAAGGCTTCGATACCCTGCAATTGTGATAGCTATTGCTCACAAATGCAAACAAGATAAGGAATAAAGAGAGAAGGCATGACACCACCGAGGGAGAATCCAGAACAAAAATCCCCTCTCATGTCACAGCGTGCTGTGTTGGCGGCCAGTGACCTCATCCAAAAGTTTACATGCCCCAGCCCTGTGTTGTTTTGTTATCTTTCAAACCTGCAATACAGCACATTCCACACAGAGAGAGAGAGAGAGAGAGAGAGAGAGAGAGAGAGAGAGAGAGAGAGAGAGAGAGAGAGAGAGAGAGTGAAAAAAGAAAGAAAATCTGAGCTTTCACTGTGCGCCCGTGGGAACAAGGATAAACAAAACAAACTTAATACTTGCAAGTTCACATAGTTTTTGCACATTCGAGGCAATAGAAACACAGGGAGAGATCTCACCAACTCACTCACACACATTTGTGCGTGTGCGCGCGCACACACACACACACGCATGGTTGCACGCACACACAAAGGCTGAAATAGATAGGCCACTGATTCAAGCTGTGCGTCTGTGCTTAGTCAGCAGCATGCTCCAGCTTAAGCCAGATTTGTACTTTGTCATACAACGGGGTCGCACTCCGAAAATAGACGATCTACAAGCTCCCCACATCCACTGCATGCCACGAGAGCTTGCAGATGGAATACCTCTGGCGCACGACACCTCTGTACGACAGCATAAATCAGGCTTTAGCTCTCTTGCGGTCTGTTTTTAAACAGACCACAGAGTCAGTAAATAGCAATGAGGAGGATCACTGCCTCCACAGCTGATTGGCTTGATGTTTGCCTGACAGAAACAGGAACCTGGCTGAGCAAAGTCGGGACAAGCAAACATGGAGGGGCAAGGGAGGGGCGGAGTCTGACGGGAAGACAAAGACAAACGTGTAGGAGCCTGAGGGAATGAGGGAAGAAAAGTCTTCCATCTCTTTTCTGCGGAAGTGTAATGTGACCCCTTGAGAAGTTGAGTTAGTTATCCAAGCAGCAATTTACTGCATTGTCAGCAGTATCACACTCTATTACATTTTGTTTGTTATATCAAACAGTGAACTATATATAATGATGTAATTTTTGTTTGTCTGTGTGATGATGAAAGTATTGAGCACCCACCCAAAACACATCCTATTTATACCTTACGTATATAATCGGGCTGTATACATAATTGGGCTGCACACACACACGCACGCACGCACGCACGCACACACAAACACACACACACACACACACACACACACTCAGTAAGAGCTTTTGTAAGAATCTCTGTTCAGGCACTTACTACCATCGCCACAAAACCAACTGTCCCTGAAGGTCAGGTGGTGAGGGGGAGCAGAACAAACCCTCCAACACACACACACACACACACACACACACACACACACACACACACACACCACACACACACACACACACACACACACACACACACACACACACACACACACACACACACACACACACACACACACACACCACCCCTGACTGACTAACTGACTGGTTCAAACAGGCCTGTGGGTGAGAGGGAGGGGAGTGTGGGGCGTGGCTCAGTGAGCATGCCCAGTGAGGAGGAATGCTGTGTGATGGCAACACATTGGGCTCTCCCCTCCGCTGGTGCAGTGTGTGTGTGTGTGTGTGTGTGTGTGTGTGTGTGTGTGTGTGTGTGTGTGTGTGTGTGTGTGTGTGTGCTACTGCTGTGTTTGCCCCGGGGGCCTTTTCCATCCAGTCTAGTGAGCAGCCAGATCAATTTACTGCGGAATGAACACAAAGTCACCGGGCTGACGCACACACACAGGCATGCATGAACATGCTCATATATTCACACATTGTTCGTGTAGCACCACTACTACGTATGCAGCCACTCTGCTGCACTGCAGCAGGCACGAACTCACAGACAATCACACATGCAAAGACAGATATAGACGTCTGTTTGTCTGTGTGTGTGTGTGTGTGTGTGTGTGTGTGTGTGTGTGTGTGTGTGTGTGTGTGTGTGTGTGTGTGTACTGTATATATACTGTATAGTATAGTTCATCTGTGTAAATGGGCACTCTTATCTTACAACATAGATAACATAATGTGTGTATTATTAGAGAAGGGTGCTAATGTTTGTGTCCACAGTGAGAAATCAAACATTAACTTTTTTTGATTGTCATTGGTCAAAACAAAGGTTCATTCAAAGGCCCACTAATGTATATTATTCAGGGAAATCCCCCTTCTTCTACAAGGCATTTCATCCCTGGACTAACTGACTGTTAACTGTTAACTCTCCGATCGTTAGGTCTATGCTAAGTATTAAGTGTTGCTTTCACCTCTCCACATTCCTGTACCCCTCTAGTGCTGATTCATGTGTCTGAGCCACAAGGCTGCGGTGTCTCACTTTATTATCGGGCTGGATGGTGATGACTGTCGCTGGCGCTTTTAAAGCTTGCTGGTGCTGACTGACACTCTCATTACTGTTGAGGAGGAGCATGCTATTTCTGGTATTACATTGTCACCCCAATTTCATGCGCACGCATGCATGCCCATGCACACACACACACACGCACGCACACACACACACACACACACACACATACACACACCTCCATCTTTCTCCATGCATGCTGTCCATTTTCTTCTTTTCTAGCTTGCACTTATCTGCTTCTAGGGGCAAATGCATGTGGAATGCTCTCTCTTCCCAATGAGTTCTCTCTCACCGATTCAAGAAAGATACCGAAACTTCTTCACCAATGTGTTTCTAAAGGTGTCTAATAACAACTAAAATATTGAAATTCAACTCATGTGGGAAACCTCATAAAACAGATCAGTCGAGTTACTAGTCACAACCTATAAAATGCTTTATGTAATTTGTGATATGTCTAACTAGGGGCTTAGTGTTCCATGATGCTGAATCAATTCCAAGCATTAGTTTTGAAAAAAAAAAAAAAAAGACCAAATGTGCTGACACATTTGTGATGATGGGTGTGGCTGTTTTAGCCCAAGGAATGTTGTTTGAGCAAAGATAATGCTTGGAATGCATTCAGCATCATGGAAACCCCCTAGTTATAGATCACATGCTATATAAAGCATGATGACATTTTGCAGGTTTTCCCTTCTATAGGTTGACTAGTACCCTGACTTTGAGCTGTTTTTTATGAGGTTTCCCACAGGAGTTGAATTTCAATCTTTTAGTACGTTATTAGACACCCTTATAAACACACTGGTGAAGAAATTTCTTGGTAACAAATTAGTTCCCAGATTTTCTGTCTTTCCCTTAGTAATGGGACAAACCCCACAAAATACAACCGCTCATCAAGCTCAAACACGACTCAACAAAACACAGTGCAAACCACCAGCTTGTAGTGTTACTACTACAATGCATCAGCCAGGTTATAGAGTGTTTTTTTGTTTTTGTGTGTATCCATTCCAAATATTCTATTCATCTGTACAATCATGGAGCCAGCCACCTTCATCTATGAATTATTTAGAAGACCCTCCATTGGCAGCCAGCCTGAAAAAATGCTACAGTGTGAGGATTGACATTTAAGGCCAATTGACATTAAGGCATGTCATCAGCAGCAGTACATAATTCCCCTCACAAAGTGAAAAGGCGGAGCAGAGACGCAGAGACAGACACGGCAAATGGCACACATATATACTGGTGCTGCACACATAGAGCTCGTACATCAAACTCTGGCCCGCGGGCCAAATTTGGCCCGCTGTGTAATTTCCTTTGGCCCTTGAGGTAACATCAAATTAACATTAGAGCTGGCCCGCAGGTATTATACAGCCATGGCACCGCTGTAACACTGCATTCACCGCTAATACTACAAATCCCATAATGCTCTGCTGTTGTTTTGCCATCTGCTCTGTAATATACAGCAGTGGTTTTCAACGTTTTTCATCCCAGGGCCCACCATTTATTCAGCATTTGAGCCACGGACCATTATTTGAGGAGATTTTAGCCCCACAGACCCCCCAAACTAAAGATTTCCTTTGATTCTGTCCATGACCATTAATCTTCTAGCTGTGTAGATTAGGACTAATTCACAATATTTCAACTCTTGAGAGCGTAAAAATGAAACCAAATTTGGTTTCATTTTTACGCTCTCAGTCTCAGTCTCAAGAGTTACATCCGGTTAAACAACTTAGCTGGGGACCACCTGGAACCTAAATTTTGGCCCACTCTGTATTTGAGTTTGACACCCCTGTCGTACATCAAAGGCAGCTCCAGACCTTTTAGGTTGTAAAAATAATTTCTCTACAAGACCTGTGTTGGGAGTGAGAACGCAAGTGTTAATATCCCCGGCAGCATGCAGATCAAGGCATGTATCTATTCTGCTTGCTGTTAAGTTATATGAATAATTGAAACGCGCGTGTGTGTAAGTATGCGTGTGTGTGAGAGGGGGTCTAATATGTTCTTTTATTTGCAGAATCACGCCTGTGCCTTCTAATATGGAAATTAGACCTCCCCTTGAGTAATTGAGCTCTGCTTTAGGAATCAGCTCAGAGATAACGGTGCGTTGTCTCTATGGAATGATCAAGAAGAACGATCAGGGTGCGTTGATCCACACATTGATACTTGATAAATTATAGAGGCTCTGGAATGATATTTTCAGCCTTGATGCTCAGTGAACTTCACTGAGCATAGAGCATATTGTACCATATTGTCCTGAATGTAAGACCACCCTCGAATATAATGCAATTTTAGCCTTATATTTATATTTACATTACAGTATAGCCTTATATTTAGGCCAATAGGATATATATATATATATATATATATATATATATATATATATATATATATATATATATATATATATATATATATATATATATATATATATATATATATATAAAATTTCTCTCTCTTTTAGCACGAACAGTCATTGTCGTGCCTGCAAGCCATGGGGTAAACCGACCCACTTTGGGCCTGCACTCAAGTGCACATACATTCAGACACGCAAACGCGCGTGCACGTACATGATTGTACGCATGCATGCAGACTTACACACATACGCGCGCACACACACACACATGGACAGCTGCAGTTCAAAGCGTGGCAACAGCTGTGTTCCATTGTCTAAACAGGAGCTGACAGACATGCCAAGCCGACAATAGATGCCTTTACGCCAGGGGCGGATCTAGGCATGGGCATGGGGGGGCAATGCCCCCCTAAATACCCAGTCTGCCCCCCCCAAACACAATGCCATGCAAAACAACCCAAGATATTTCAAATTAAAGTGCTTATATTTAAAATAATTTGAAACACTACTACTGCTACTAACTAACTACAGCTGTGCCACTAAACCAACAGCATTTCATCATTGAAAACAGAAACTCTGAGTCAGACCTTTAGCTTTATGCATGCTGCATGTCTGTTGCAACTTCAACAACAACTGATGTTATTATTGATGCTTTACTTGCCTAATAAAAGTCCTGTAACCGAAAATGGTATGGGTCATATGGGTGATGAAGCCGCCCCCATACCATTTTCGCTTGCCCCTCCAACATGTTTTCTTGCCCCCCCCCCCCCCCCCAATGGGACATGTTACATCTGTCCCTGCTTTATGCACTTCTATTCTTTCCCGCTCATTGTCCTTCTCTTTTTGCTAGCCTCCTCCCCAACCCTTCCGGAACACTTTCCATTCCTGCAATGTTTTGGGTATTGCTGAGGTCTGCCTGGATACCGCAGCGTCTAGGATTCTTGCACCGTAACCAAGGAGCTCGGTGTATGGTCCGCATTTGCCTCCCACAGAAAGGCAGACATTCAATCCAACCTCCTCAATGTCACAAAAAAAAGAAAGGAAAGAAGAAAAAAAGAAAGAAAAAGAGCTGGAGAGAGATATACTTGGCTCGCTTGTGTTTTGCACCCCCTCCAGTGTGTGTGTGTGTGTGTGTGTGTGTGTGTGTGTATGCTTCAAGCCCTTCATTTCCCAGAAAAGGAGCCCAGGATTTATGAGTGCATGAGGAGCCCGGGGCGACAACTCCAGAGTAGGATGAGTGTTTCCTGCAAACAGTTGGGGTTGTGGTGTGTGAGAGAGAGACAGAGAGAGAGACAGAAAGAGAGAGGGAGGGGGGGTCAGGGGAGGTGCTGCTGCTGTGTGCGTGTGGGAGGACGGATCCCATAGAAACACTCTCCGGTTCCATTTGCCGCTGACTGACTGACGTCATAAAACAGGCCTTTCTGGGAAGCGACCCGCGAGGCTCCGTGTAGCTCTCTTTAACTGACAGGTACCGCTGCTGATTACGATCCCCACGAGGCATATAGCCTCTCGCTGACAGCTGCCCCCCCTCCCTCTGCCACCACTCTGCAGAAATGCTATATCATCATAAAAAAAAAAAAAACATTTACCGTCCTTAGCACTTTGCCTCAGTGGTGTACGTCCGTGTACACTGAGAAAAAAAAAAGAAAATAATGGACATCAATGTTAAAATCAGAGGTTTCATTTACACTGGGATATCAATTTCCGCACATGTTTTTAGATACGTATATGACCCTCGGGTATTGCTTGAACCGTGGTTCATTCGCAAAACGCCCGGTGAGGTACGCCTATTGAATCGGCGTAGTGGACAGTGTGACGACGAGTGGTGGCGGCCGGTGTGACCTCACAGAGAGTTGAATAAGGAAGTGGGGCGAGGAGGCGTTTGAAAATTGAGCCAATGGTGAGACAAACGAAAAGTGCTGATGTGCTTGAAAAGAGAGCCAATGTTCTGGAGGCATGCAAATACAAAACCCCAGCAGAAATCAGATGTCACAGAGAGGGAGACAGACACACACACACACACACACACACACACACACACACACACACACACACACACACACACACACACACACACACACACACACACACACACACACACACAGTGAGAGAGGAGAGAGGATGGGGGGTTGGAGTCATTGGGGCCAGCTAGGAGAGGGAGGGAGGTGTGTGGAAAAGGGCCAGAGATGGGAGGCGGAGGGGGGGGGGGGGTGCGGTGTTGTGTAGCATGTGGAGGGGGATCTATTCCAGTGGAGAGAGAAAGGTCACAGTGTAAGCTGATAAAGGCAGGAGGCAGAACTTGGGGCCGCTTCCAGGCCAGCCAGTCAGCTGATGCCTGCAGCTGTGTTTCCAACATCAATATGAGCCTTGTTCAACCTCGCTCCCCCCTGCCTCTCCCCTCCTTCCCGACCTCTCTCTCTCTCACACACACACACACACGCACACTCTCCTTTCTCATGCTCGCTCGGTATCCCCATCCACCCCCCACTCTCGACCCCTCACGCTGTTTCCTACTTTTTTTTTCAAGCTCTGATTTATGAAAGTAGGGCATGTGCCCATAACTGCTGCATCAAGGCACATGGCTGAGGCCTCCAGAGGCGTTGGGTCTCTGTTTACATCAGCCCAGACAACAGCACCGCATTGCACAATTGCCAAAGGCAACCTCTGTTATATAAAGCATGGGCCAAGCTCACGCTGCTGTTTTTTCCGCTCTCACCCACACTCTTTTTTCCCCCCCTGTAATTCATGGACTGCAAAAAGATGTACTGTACCTAATACCCGTCCAAACTTTACGATGTTGAGCAATGTGTTGCTTGGCTTGATGGGGCGAATGTGTTATCCATTCTCTGAAAGTAAATGTGCACATTTTCGAGGTTTCTTTAAGTATATTTGTGTTGATTTTGAGTTTGATGGGAACATGTAGTCGACAGACGGCTTTGATGTCCTTCACTGCACTGCATAATGCTGAAATGAAACACCGTGTACATGAGAAAAACCATATCCAAAGGACAGACAATACAAAGGCATTTGTCTCTGAGTGTGTCTGTTTGTTGGAGGGTAACATTTACTCTCAAATGACATTCCAAACACTTCACGGTCAGTTTCCATGACAACAAATCAGACAGCTCAGACGATGGATGACAGAGAACACACTTCCTTTTTTTTAAACACACATGGGAGATGAACAAAGAACGGTTTAAAGCCATACGCTCCAAAACAATACTGAAATGGCATCAAAATCCCATAATCATGTTATGTGCATGAGCAGTGAACACTCACCGCCATGTTGAGTCACGTGCATCCAGAAAAGCTATACTGTAGGCAAGATTTTATGGGCATCACGTGGCTTAAGGACGCTCTGAAAGGTTAGGTCAAGAGATGATTCATGAGTATTTCTGAGTCAATGAGATTGTGAAAACATGTTGCGATACTTTACGCCTCATCCTTTGACATGTACAGATGGGGTTTTTCAGGGTGGAACCTTCCTGTGAAGGAGTCCAAATGGTGAATCACAAAAACACGGCCAGCTGCTGTTATCACAAGCCATTAACTCAAATGACTTCATAGAGTACAACACCCCTTGGAAGTTGGAGCCATGAAAGAGAGGCCTGACAGAGAGGGGGCTGGTTGGGACTAAGGGTACGGCCTTAACCTTTACCGTCTGTATGCTAAACCCATGCTGACTCAACAGCAGGCCATTCGGCGCAATCCCATGCCTGCATGGCCTGGGCTTCCTGGAGCGCAAGGACATGCGATCATTTACAGCTGAGGGCTCTGGAATGGGCCTGTTTCCGATATTCCTCGGCCTGCCTGCCAACCAGAGTAATTATAGGCCCCCATGCCCTCTCTGTAGTCACGTTAGAGCCAGGGTCAATAACGCTAGGTCTCTGCAGACAGATCGGAGCACTCATTACTCCAATTTTCTTCTCATGAAAGGGAATTATCGGGGATGTCCGCTGCCACCGTGCTGTTCAGCATGGAGTGCATCACTTAACGTTTGCGGGCTATGTCGGTTCGCTACTTCCTTTGTGTGCGTTTTCGGGAAACGAGAAAAAAAAAATGTGGATTGCATTGCATTGCAATGTGCCCATGTATCAACACTGAACACCACAGAGGCATAGCCAGAGAGGAGAAGATCAAAGAAGATCTTACTTTCCATTCGGAGCCGTGACCTAATTAAATGCATTTTCATTCTGCATCCCAGTCTTTGTTGCAGGCACGTTTGATCTCCTCGTAGAACTCCTCGTATCCTGCCTCCACCCTCTCTCTCTCTCGTCCCAACGCCCACACACTCCTCTCCTCTATTCTCATAACTCAGCTGTTACTTGGCAACATGGTCCCAGCTGGAACAGCATCAGCCGCGTTGCCAAAGCAACAGAAACGCACACATACAGTAATGGTAAACATGTTGGCTTCTGAGAATGCGCCTTTTCTCTCTCTCGCCCTCTCTCTCTGTGCGTGTGCATAAAATATACACGTGTTTTCGGTTTTAAGTACATGCTAATGCATTATCTAACAGGAACACGAATCACGGTTGGAAATGGCTGTTGAGATAATCACACGCACCTGTGCGGGCACCTTTGCATCATGCGCGTATGTGTTAAGCCAGGGGAAGTGGTGTTGGATTAATTGGGACATTAATTATGTAACGTGATGGGATTTTTTATATACACATACATACATACTCATATCAGTCTGCTCCCTATTCATGCTTTTTGTCTTCACACCTATTTCATTAATCACATTCTCTATCAGCAAATGAATAGACCTAAGGGCCATTTATAGCCTTGAGTGCACGGATCCCTGAAATAAACTCCCCCTCTCCCTGCTCTGGGGTACTTCTGCATCTGTCGCCATAGCAACCTTGTCCGTCATCTGCTCGGGGATCAATTGATTCATTATTGAATGCGGCTCGGCCCCCTTCTTCGCTTCCAGTTCACGTCCACTGTCTTACTCTTCCTCGGAGCATCCATTATTGACGTTTAAACCTGCCCACTCACTGGGCTGAAGAATAGAGAGCTGTCAGGTCTCCTTCATATAAAATATAATTCACGTTTTTCCACTTAAAACCCCTGTCCCCGGCCCCCCAAAAAAGGAAATTCTTCGGCTTAAGTGAATGGCACAGGACCAAGGCAGACAATGCAGTCACAAGTCACAACAGACACTCCAACGGAGACAGTTCTCGTTTATACGTGATGTTCCCTCCCTTCACACGTTCGCCATGAAATTAACATGATGGGACAACAAAAGGAAAGGCATAATGATTCATATTTCAAACGTAAATCCTCAATCTGGAGCTGACAGTCCTGATCATGCTTCATAAGGAAGCACACTGGAGGTAGCCAATCCAAACGTGTCCTTCGGCCAACTCCACATGTGGTAGAAGTTGGAAGGGGAGGTGGAGTAATGGGGGTGCGTGTTCTTGTTGCTGGGTGGAAGGGGAGGAGAGGGGTGGGGGGCGGTGTTCTTTGTAGTACAGACAAGATGAATTAGCATCAGCTGGGCTTGAAAGATGGAGGGAAAAAATACAACATGACACACATAACATGTTCAAAATGCTGCTTTCTAGAGCAGGGCATCCATAGCTGTGGGGAAGACGGGCTTTGATGGTATCTCCCCCCCTATTCCTGTCTGCTGTCATGTGGCTACAGACCTGAGCAGGGCCCAGGGCATGCTGGGAAGGAAGGGTGTGGAACTACACAGTTTAGAGAGGAAGGAAAGCTGAGTGAGTGGACAGGGGGGAAAAAAGGAAAGGACAAATGTATATTATTGGAAAATGTGGCGCTAAACGCATGATGTCAGCTCAGGCACTTTGACATTTTAATGTCATCTCTCAGGGAATTACATCATTAGCCCCTCTTTCCAGGCCTGGCTGGATGCTAGGAAACCTCCTAATGGATGTCAACAAGCAGTCCCTCTGGAAGACTGGAGAGAAGGCTGGGCAAAAGGGGGCGGGGCGCTTATGTATTTCTCAAGATATAACCAGCGTGATACGTCTCTGGGGCTAGGGCCTGAGACTCCAGCGTCACTGTTTGGCTCAGGCCCTAGCAGTGTTTTTCTCACTACGAGATTAACTCAAGCTAGTTTCTAAGCTGTGAGAGCCTTTGTTTGTGCTACTGCCCTTATCTGCTCACATGGGGGAGTGCAGTCATCTGTGAGACCAGCTCCACTTTCCTCCCATCCGTTTGCCGGCCGACCCAAAATGACCCAACGTGTAATGACCTGGTAATGAAGTTGTTTGTTAATTATTCCATGCATTTATAATTACAGGAGCACATTTGGCTTGGCAGCAGGCAAGTCGGCACGGCGATTGTGCTCCTTCCAATTTGGGAAACTGTCAGTGGAGCCGGCGCAGCCACCCGGCGATCAAACGCTAGGCCCAATAATTGATTCATTAATCATCTATAAGTCCATTAAACCCAAATCTGCCTTGAGAACGCAAATAATCATAAAAAAAAGAAATACATGAAAAGAAAAAGGTAAGATGTCTCTCATCTTTGAAATGTACGGAGAAAGCCACAAATTAGAAGGACATATGAGAAAATCGTTTTAAAATGC
Organism: Benthosema pterotum; assembly: GCA_039105355.1. Classification (NCBI taxonomy): domain Eukaryota; kingdom Metazoa; phylum Chordata; class Actinopteri; order Myctophiformes; family Myctophidae; genus Benthosema; species Benthosema pterotum. The sequence continues at coordinate 41,726,044 of CM076974.1, forward strand.
AAATGAAGTTTGTGCTGCGGCTTGAATACAAGCGTACATCTGTCACGATCCGTGCGATACCGTCATCACCATCACTGCAACTGTAAATAGATCCCAAACAAACAGGGAGAGATCACAGCGCCTCGGTAAAATAGGTCAGAAAGAGAGGGAGAGAGACGTCACTCATTGCTTCACCAGCAATGACGACTATTGATTTTCAATCCATAAGCAGATGGGGGTGGGTGGGTGGGTTTGCTCCGCCTGTGAACTTACACGACACTGTACCGGATTCTAAAACCACAGAACGAGAACCTGCTTCTTTCACAATATCTTGCTATGGTTATAAACCATGGGTGTCAAACTCTGGTCCGCGGCCAAATTTGGCCTGCTGTGTAATTTCATTTGGCCCTTGAGACATTATCAAATTAAAGGGGAAGACCACCCATTTTCAACATTTTTAATATGCCATTAATATACCTTAGAGATGTTGTGTGGATATGTCCCCCCAATTATGTATTTCCTAAAAATGGAGGTCTGAAAAAAATCATTAACATGGTGAAATACATCTGATGACATCACCAGATGTACTTCACCATGTTAATGATTTTCTTCTTCAGACCCATTTTTCCTGAGACCCTAGCGGGTCCATTTGGTTCCATTTCCATCAGGAAAACTTTGAAAATGGTGGAATTCCCCTTTAAAAAGGTTAGTTTGTTCAAACTTGGCCCACGGCTTTGTTCAGTTTTGAATTTTGGCCCACTCTGTATCTGAGTATGACACCCCTGTTATAAATTCAACTCCACATGGCGGATAGTGAAGTACGGCTCTGAAAAGAATTTGGTACAGTGGGAGAGGCAGGGTCTTGGCAGCTTACGTCCACTGAACAATTATGTGGATGGCCAGGATTTTAAATGGATCAGGCAGAGGAAGAGAAAGCACTGTGTCTTGAAGACGGGTAGTTAGTTGCACCAGGGCACCGTGCACCAAAAATAGACGATCTGCAAGCTCACGCTACGACACGTAGTGCTATTTTCAGTGCACAACTAAGTATATACAGTAAATCAGTCTCATGACCCATGAAGTAAAACAAAAGTGTTGGCCATGAGAACTAGAATCAGATGTTGTCTGTGATTTATTATCGGTGTCATCCTCACCCTCAAGGCTTTTTATTTGAGAGTGAAAGCTTGGCTGCTGTTATTATCTCATTGGCTTTGAGCCTGTAATCTCCCTCCCAGTTCATTGAGAAAAGCAGATTTGATGTCACAAAGCCTGGGCCCCAGATGACAAATATGTCAGGAATCCGTGATAAGGACTACTTAACTTCATGTCTTCCTTGGAACCGGAAGCTATACAATCAAATTGGGTCAATTATTATTATACTTAGAGCAGAGGTAATTCAAACACTGCAATAGAGATGTCTACTTCACTGTGTCGTCACTACTCTCAAATACACAGGCTTCCTCTCTGTGTTCATTGTGTAACAAGGGGGATGTGGTCACATCTCTGAGAAGAGAAAACAACAACAACATAGTAATAAAACCTGAAAAGAGCAACATGGGATTGATGGGAAACAGGCCAAGTGTTATTTCCCCCCCCCCCAAAGGTTTCCACCATAATGTGGAAATTTATGGAGCAATATGTGAAGGGACCAACAACTGCACGACATGCAGCGAAATGAAACAATGACTTTAACATTCCACATGCCGGCTACAGTAAAATACGATCCATGGAGTGCTTTTGAAGTTATCGCTATCTTAAAGCATGCATGCATGCTTGAACACACAAACAGAGAAATGCATGCACGCACAGACACATACACACAGACATACACTCAAAGGATGGTTACATAAAAAAAACACAAGGAGCAAGTTATGCAGGCATGCACAACTTGTCATATAAATAGCGTGCATGAATGAATAACATTAAACAGCGGGGATAAGATGTGTGCTCGCTTCAGATTCAAAATTAGCCTTGCGTAGGGAATTGATGAGACACAGAACTCAAAGCCGAAAGCCTTCAAACACCACGGTTACACAAGATGCGAAGCATCAAAACTGACTTTGTAGTCATTGGGTTGAACGAGTGGGTTGCAGCTGCAGAGGGTTGATATGCCAGCGGAGTTTGAGAATAGAGGAAGGGTGATAAAATAAAAATAAAAAAAGTTACGTGTTATGCCTCGGTTACAATGTTTGTGAGGGAGAGCAGAGCACACAAATATATATACTCTCGATTTTTTGTAGCAGTGGGAGGACTGAAGTGGCTCTAACATCTTTCAACTCGACAACACTGCTTGATTACCGCACTAAAACACAGGAGGTATGCGAGGGTGAAAAGGAACGCAGCTGGAGCACGAAGATAGACTGGGGACGTCGAGAGTTTATTGTATAGTAGTGCAACTTTATTTAATCTTGTGTCGTGAACCCTAGTTTTCGGATTCTGGGGCGAACACAGATAATAGCAAATCTGCAAAGCTCACAGTGTCGGTCTATCTAATCAATTTTTGGTCAAGATATTTGGTGTAGTCCAAGCGACTTTGGTCAGTGCCATGCTATTAGTTCCAACACTGTTCCAAGAGTACTGGTCTGACGGCATGCACTGTAAAGCCTAAACTCATACAAACATAACATTTTTACGACTAAGGAAAGGGACGTCAGAATAATGTGCCGTAATAATAATAGCCCCTCCTCCGATCAACAAAGTATATTGGGTTTAATTGGTTATGGGTTTGAAAAAACTCAAAGAGACCCATTATGGGAAGGTGTGTCAGTTGTTGTAAATAAAATGTCTGCAGACTGCATATCAATAGTGGACCGGTAAAAGTATAATACAGCGAGCTCTCCCAAGTGTTGTGCACTGGAAAACGGGCCTGCAGTATTTGTTCATTCTTTGGGAGGCACTTGGTTCCAGAGAGCAGCCCTAGCGGGGCTGAAACTAGCGTGTGTAGCTGTAGCCCTGCTCCTACCGTTCCCTCCCCCCCTCTCCCTGGCCCCTATAGCTTCCTGTTCAGCCGTCCAATCCCTAGCCTGCCCTGTAGCTCGGTCAACCAGCTCCCTCTCACCGCTACGAATACATTATTTACACTCTCCTCTCCTCCCCTCCCCTCCCTTCAGCTCGGCTCAAAAGAATCAGGGCAGAATGAAATAACACCACTGTAACCCCCCCCCCCCCCCCCCCCTCTCCAACACCACCACCACCACCACCTCCCCATCTACTCTGACACACACATTGCACACATTGACCCCCCCGCATCCCATTCGCTCTCTCTCTCTCTCTCGCTCTCTCTCCTCTCTCTCTCTCTATCCCTCTCTCCTCTCACTCTGTGGGATGAAAATACAGTGCAGGGATGGGCCATGACAATGGGAAACTCTGTGAGGGCCCCCGGCCCCGGCCCTCCCATTAATCCCCTCTGACATGCCTCCCGAGGGCTGGGATTTGCTACAAGTCAATGCAGGAGACCTACAGTATGCAAAACAACAAGCTGTCTGACTGTCTCATGATTTCAAAGCCGCACTGCACTCACTGCACTGCCCGTGAGACAGGAAGGCAGATCAGAGGGAGGGGGAGGAAGAGGGAGAGAAAACTGTACACACGCAGAGCTTAGTTAACCATTTCATCACCCTTCCTTCGGCATAATGTGTCACTTCCCCCTTTGTGTTTCGTTTTCAGCCTAGATTACACGGATAATGTTGATGGCAGATGACAGGATGAGAACTAAAGCTGAGCAATGCCCCCCTCCCCGTTCTTCTACTGTTTGGCTCCCGCATTATGCTCTTTTGTCTTGCCATGTGACATATTGAGTTCAGTTTCTAAGAAAGCCTTGGCTGCGTACCAGATATATGAAAGCCTCCACAACGTAAACAGGAATCCACAGATCATGTGCGATAGGCTGCACTCTCAGGGCACGGCAATATAGACGCTGTTATGACCGTATCTGTCTGATCTAGTGATCTGAAGATAGGTGGCGGCTATGAGAGCTGTCCTAAACTGGGTAGTAATGGTGACATAGAAGGAAAAGAGAAAGAAGGAGAGAGAGCGAGAGGGAGAGAGACCGCCGTGACTGCCCACACCCTGCAGCCTAGCACTTAGGGGGAATGTAAACAAGTGCCCTGAATAGGCAGGCTGGGACAACACGTCGAGATGCAGGAGGAGGAGGAGGAGCAAGGGCAGACGAGTGCACGGAGAAGGAAGGGTGGCGGAATAAGTTAAATTACCACAGGGAAGGGAGAGAGGCGAGCACAAGAGCGAGGAGAGAAATGGAGAAAACAGACGAACGGGTATGTGGCTTTTTACCCCGCAGAGGAAGAGAGAGGCAAGATCGAGAGAGAGAGAGAGGTCCGCCAGGATTTGTAGCCTGCTTTAGATTCACGTGATTGGCTCCATGCACTGCCACCCCCCCCCCCCCCTTTTTTTTCCAACCATCCTCTCAGACCCTTTGAGAGGGAAAAATGGGTCATCTGTGTGGAAGTTAATACTCCGAGCACGTACAGTACAACACGGCTTTATTTTTAGGATGTGCCTTAGAATTCTTTCTCCTCCTGATTGGTGAATGACACACTGAGCCGAGAGTAAGAGATGTCGGGTGTAATTATTAATATACTGGCGTGTTGCTGCTATACTGCTGTGCGAGCAAGTTAAAGTGCCTCCCTTCCCACTGCAGAAGAGAGCAGCAGTCATTATTGTTGCTCCTCCTGGCACAGTCCGTGACCACGGCTCATATTTCTGCCAACCTGCCCTCTCCATGGCAACGTACAGGCTACATTAGTCTGCGGAGTGGCACCGTCTCGCCCTCTGGCACCATGGCCGTGACATCAGTGAAGCCCTCATTCATATTCCGCCGCACGCTACGTTTTTAGCTTGCATATTTGTTCTTTTTGGCAATCGACGTTGTGGTGCGATGGAATATTTTTAAGTGTGACCATCTCAATCTCTTATCCATTCCGCATCTTAGGGAAATACAAGGGTAATCACGATCGGATATTCCGACAGAATTATTAATAACAACACAGATTGATGCTTGAGGGCTGCGCGGGGTAATTTGACAAGATTTGCAGAGGGTCTAATGAGTCGAGGAGCTCAAGTGATTATGATATTCCCAATGCAACATTTGACATATAATCAAATAAGATTCTGTGTAAACAAGTCATAATGGCATAGTGCAGGGACAGAGTGGGATGTGGGATCTTTGCTTGCCATCTAGAGTATTGCATTGGTATCCTGGCGTTTCACAAATTGACAATTTCCACAAACTGGTATGAAGCCATTGAAGGAATGGATGATCACATGGGGTATATTATATAAAGGTAGGTGCATAGGAAACTGCTAAATTCGCCTCTCACCAGCACATGGTCTCTGGCACTGCAGACGTAGTCTTTGTTATTGCTGTCAACTCCAACTCTTGCATTCTAAACTCACTCCTCCATTCACTTGTCCTTCACCAGAACAGCATAGCTCCCTGGAACAACAGTGCCCCCTACTGAAAAAGAAAATACACACATTTGGTTTGTAGTCTTTCTATAGCAAGTTCTAATCCAAACAGTTCACAATACTTTGCATTCTCTATAGCAAGTTCTAATCCAAAATAGTTTACACTCTCTTGTCTGCTCAACAGAAGGTAGTGGAATAAATGTAGGATAATAATATATGATTAAAAAAAACTAACCGTTGTACAACAGAGAAGAAGGGTTGCTCACAAGCTGATGGCCTCACAGGTCTAATAATCCTTTGGCTTAGGGGTTAAGATGTTGGTTTCCATGCAGGAGACACAGGTTTGATTCTCAGGAATTACAATGGTGCTGTGGCCCGTGACCCAGATCGGGTTTCCTCCCTGGGAGGTGGTTAAAAAGGGCTCAAAGGTCTGATATCTACCCCTGACTAGGCAAAGGCAATAATTGCCTTTGGCTTAGTGGCTGAGATGCTGACTTTCCACACGGGAAACCGGGGACCGATTCCTGGGTGTTCGATTCCCAGGTGTGAGTCACACACAATGATTTAACCAATTATGCTATATGTAATGTAACCACTACATAGCAGAATGCTCACCATTTGACAAGCATTGACTTGGAGACAGCATGCTTTCTGCCTGGGTATGCAGCTAGGCAGGCAGCACCGTTATCCTTCAGTAACCCCACATTGCTGTGCCGAGGATGGAGAACGCAGCCAGCGCCTGCTTGTGAGTGAGACTGAGGGGGCAGCACAATGTTTATTTACAGGAAAAGCGGGCCAGTGGTTCACGGTGTGGGGACTTGGCCCGCAACACACCCAGTGACAGCAAAACACCACAGCTCAAGCCTGACCTCCCAAAACAGTGTTATTTTTCTCTTCTGTCTCCCCCTAAGGACAGATTAACAACGATCTACTTCTTCTGCATACATACACATGCTTGCTCTCCCACACACATACATACACAAGCCAGACGTCTCGGGCAGCAGGCTCCCGACAGGCTTCTGCTTTCAGCCTGGCGGTTGAAATAGCAGGAGTGCTGAGTAAAAGGCTAGCGAGTGCATGAGTTCATGGAAAAATGAACAGTCTACCATTTAGGTTTCATTGGACATTTCTGGGCCACCATTCAATATTCATTTTTCATTCCTACTGTAGAAAAACTATTTTCCCTCCTCTTGTTTCCTGGCAACCCGTGAGCACCAGACTGCTCCGGCCAAAGCCCTTAGAAAAACAGCTGCAGACAGGGATAAAAATAATTAGATCCCCATTTGTCTTCCAACAGACACATTTTCAACCAGAACTACTCCCTTGTACATGTACAGCTCCTTTTTTCTCTCTCTCTCTTGGGTGCACACACACAGACACAATGGAGCCTGTACGAGCTCCTGCAGTCTAAGAGATTTGACAAGCTGTGTGTCGAAGTGTGGGAGAGGTTTTAAAAATAGTAGCACCCCTACAGTTCCAGAATAGCAATACAATAGAGACATAGAAATGTCTTGCTTTGGCACTGCCTGACGCGCCTGTAAACACAAACATATTGTAGGTCAGTTCACCCTTGTGGTTCACATTAATAAAAAATATCATCTTCCAACAATTCAGATATAAATCTGCTTGTGTGGGCTTTTTGTTACATTATCTGAATATCAGAAGAAAAAACAAATAGCACAGCATTTATCTTGATGTAATAAACATCTGGTTTTACGCATGGCAAGAGCCTAAAATACCCACCAAAATGTCCAATGACAAGCAGACTTAGGAGAGAAAAACAGTGTCCGCATTGTGCATTTCTAAACCCCCTATTTTTCCTATGCATTGCTACTGCCATCTACTGGCAATGGACACAAAGAATTCAGTGACATCTCATTTTATTGAGGGTTTCTTAGAAAGAAAACTTTAGATATTCAGATTAGAATACAAAAATAACACTTTGAAAACTCCAAAAAAATACCAAAAACAAGCCGTGCGCCTTATTCAAATACATATATGACAATGTCTAGCATAGTGATGCACAAAAACAAATTATAAATTATAAGCCATGCAATGTAATTTTGCATACACCATTACATTGACAATTTTGTACAATATTTCTATGATAAATTTGTCTAAACACTAAGACATTGTTTTTTTTCCTATTTATCAACAATATAATAATGCAGTATTAGCATGGTAATCACAGTTCCAAGTCCAAATGTGTGTCACAAAGACCCTGCCAGGAAATGGCAGGGAGTTAGGGAATGTGTTAATCTATTTCCAGAGGAATCTATTTCCAGATGAACTCAAAAAATAGTAACAGCCATTAAGTAAGACAGGAGCTCAGTGGAAGAGACGTCAAATGATGTCCCAGGGCTTGGGCTCTCACAATCAACCTCTCATCGCAGACACATGTTACATACAAGTAGTCAAATTTGAAAAAAGAATGTATACCATTCTCAGGTCAATCACACACTCACACTCTTTCATTCATTGTCATCTTCTCTCCTGCCAGGGACTGGGCATTTGTGATTCACTGAAAAGCAGGAATGGGGAACAAAAAAACAAACAAACAAAAAAGAAACTCAGGAATCAGGCATCCAAGAAGTAAAAGCTAAGTGACATTAGTGAGTTGTGTCCATTATGCTTGTCTTAGAGCTGATATGTCCAAGAGCCAATTTAACAACAAAGCTCTCAGCTGTATTGGAAGACTCTAAGCTTGATTTTGCATCCTTTCTTGTCCCAGAGACCAAGGTTGGCAACCGGGGGGTTTAAGGATGCTAAGATGAGGAGAACATACTGTATAGGGTATTTAACATGGAGTAGTACTTACATTAACAATGAGTAAGCACTAAGCAGTGTGGGAGGTGGAACTCACCTGGCTGATACTTTCATTCAATGTCATCTTCTGCTAGGGACTGGGCATTTGCGATTCTCTGAAGAGCAGGAATGGAAAAGAAACTCAGTGTTCAGGCATTCTACACCTAATTTACAAATATTAGTTGTGTTTCCATTATGCCTGTCTTAGAGCTGTGAAATGTCTAAGAGCCATTTAACAAAACAATAAAAAGCCCTCAGTATTGGAAGACTCTAAGCTTGATGTTGCATCCTTTCTTGTCCCAGAAACCAAGTTTGACAACTGGGGGGTTTAAGGATGCTATGGATATTTAGCACTAATTGGTACCTGCAACTTTCCGCAATGACAGATTTTTTTCACTGAAATCAAAGGTGTCCGCAGAGATCGAAGCAGCCCGCGGAAAGCAACACACGTTGTGTTGCATTCCCACTTATTGTGGGAATGCATCAAACAGCTGGTTGAATTCACCCCTTAAGATATTCTGTCAGAAATGTTGCGCGCCCTCTATTACTCCTGAAACGGAATCTCTGAAAAAGGTTCCTACTGAAACTGGTGGAAAATTGACAATGCTATTAAAAGCAGAAAATAATAAATATTACACTCACATTAACTCTTTAGGAGATTAGGCCAAAAGCTAAGCTGGCTCCCATTGGGCTCAATAATAACAAAATAATTATTGTTATGAATGTGTGCAAACAAATTATATCCAAAGACGGCTTGAGGGGTATACTTTAAAGAAAAAAAATAATGTGTTTTCTTTTTTTATATATAAATTGTACAAAAGGGCCTGTTTCCCACACTGGTAAGACTAGTAGGAAAATTGCATTTAAAGTTTTATCTTATTAACTTTTTTTTGCTTAATGTAGATACATATACCTATACCATTTTAAAAGGTGTGGTGGTTGGCTACAATTAAAATAAATAAATAAATAAAAATAAAACACTTTCTCACATGTTCCAGTGTGGAGATGGTGCCATCTAAAGGTAGCATGCACCATCCTGGAAGAAGCTGACCTATCCATCATAAATGCCAATATCTCTACAATGGAACACGTTAGAATCTCAATTCTTTTTTTGGATGAAATTAGACCCTTTAAGCTAATCTATGCTTATAGACAAAAAAGTACAACACGTTTCGTGTGGTGAACAGAGAACAGAATATTCAAACACGCCAAAAGTTGCGATAAAATAGTTAACGAGTTAAGTGGGCCTATCTAAACTGTAGTTAATGAAAAAAAAGCAGTGCTGCAGTGCCATCAGTGTTTCTCTATGCCATTTCATGGCACTGAAATTGCTGAAAATATTGTTTTTATATTGTAATTCATTTCCAAAATAATTCTAATATATAATTAGGAAGAAGTAGAAAACGGCATGAGACAAGACTTTTTGTTTCGTTTTTCATCTTAGAATTTATTTTATTGTCCCAAAAGTTTGTGTGTGTCATCATGATTCGTCACGACTCGAGTTGGCTTTGTCCGCGGCGTAATCGTCTTGATATAAATTATTTTCGAAAAGTCTATGAGAAAAATGAATGGGGAATCCACTAGTGGAACAGGGGCGGTGACGTCACTGCGCATCTCTATAACTGGTCATTTTAGGTTGTTTTTTTAATGGCACCAGAACGTTTGCTTTTAAGCCGCAGAATTATGAATTGCTCTCCGCAGATTCAGGAAATGTGCTCCGCAGAATATTGACTTTTATCCCACGGATTCCAGCAGGAACTAACTAATGAACTTAACTATAAAGAATAAGCAGTATGGGTGTTGGACCTCACCTGGCTGATACTGGGCAGTTTGGTAAGCAGCATCTGGAACACTGGAGGTGGCAGAGTCTGCTGAAGCACCTGGAGTAGTTGCTGGGGCTGGCCACACACTGCAATCGCATTGGTCAGGTGATCCACACCCTTCTCATAGTCTCCTGGATTGGCACACAAAATGCATTTGTTTGAGAACGTGTGACTGTAGGCGTGTGTGTCGACTGAATCTTTAAAATCCATGAGTTGAAGAAGTCTTTTGGAGAAATGTGTTGCAAGTCTTCCTCTGTCTGCTATTACTTAGCGATCTCACTAGACACCCAAAAAACAAGACATACATTAGCACTGGCATGGCCATGCTCCATGTCCATGCTTGAATTACCGTATGTTAAGATAGACATTGTTACGCACATTATGCATTTGTGATTAAATCACAAATTGCTGTTGTGGAGAGACACTATACAGGCCTGCCACTTGGGTGAATGTCCCAGTGTGGTGACGGAGAGGAACATTTGAACATGGAGTATTTTTACATGGCTTGTATTGTACAAATTAATACATAAATAAATTAATAACCAGTATTGCTGACAACAGTGGTATGCATGGTCTACTTTATTACTTCATCTCTATATGCTGTGTATTTATTCTATAGCCAATTTTATGTCACAATTTCATTCCAGTCTGTTTTACAAAATGTCATTACTGCTGTCAAACAGTAGGGGTCCTACTCTACTCAAGAGTGACTTATGGACTACAAGGATGCACTTGTTTATATTTACATTACTTGAATGTTTCTACACATTCACTTATATTTTTTAACTTAATATTTGAGAGTAGGAAATATAACTATTTTTAGAGGCCCTGTACTGTCCTCCACTCAAGTTTCAGGCTGGATTTCAAGAACTGAATGTACTAGTGTACTAAGTGACAACATTAATGATTTGTGTTTCCAATATTATGTTATGCCTGTAAAATTGCCAGGAGCCATTCAACAAAAGGCATTAATAGCTTGACTGCCACTGGTTAAATGTTAAAGATGTTGACACAGTTAACCAACCTAGTGAAAGGAGTTCCTCTCCCAACTGGATCTCATCCAGGAAGAACTTCTGAACGGCCTCCGGGTCTTTCAAGTCAGGCAGCTGTGAGAACGCAACCAAGGAAGTAATGATATTCAAACATTAATGTCATGTTTATTCACAGCAGGGCAGCATGGAGTGTTTTGTCCTCTTTTCTTTCTCTATAGATTTCAGTATCCTTACCGTTGACAAGCCAGCCTTCTCTTTGGTCGCATTCTGCTTCCCCCTGCCTGTGTCGAGGCACAAAACACTTCATTAGTAACAGAAGAGGTTGCAAAACCTTTTCACGTCAAGGGCCCTCAAAGTCAAACTGACACCAATTAGCTTGCGGACCACCATTTGAAACGATATGCCAGGGAACTCCATAGGACACAACCGTTTTAATGTCAAGAACACCCCAAGTTTATGCAGGCTAATAATGGCAATTCTATCTAGAGTGGTGGTCCCTGAGAGGATTCCAGGTGGTCCACGGGCTAAATAATGGACAGTTGATTAACCAGATCCAACTCTTTAAGAGGATTAATGGTCATTTTGATCCGTTTGAAATCCAACCTGGAATTGTGGACAAAAGCAAAAGAAATCTTTAGTTTTGGGCTCTGTGGGGCTAAAATGTTATCAAATGGTGGTCCATGGCTCAAATTGGTATGAAAAAGTTTGAAAACCACTGCTAGACCTCTAATGATTGTAACATCTATCAGAGTCTACTCAATTTGGTTCCATTTGTACAATGACTTACAGACTCATAAGGAGGGTGTATAATTTAGGTGTAGGAGGACCCCCTCAAGGACCTCCCGGGGGGTCCTCGGACCTCACTTTGGGAACCACTGTAACAGCATGGCTGGGTATCATGCACCACGTGACTGCTAGCATTACAACTACATTTATTTTAGTCAGTTATTTTTGTTCAAACTTTTTTATTTCTCGAATTAGACTATAAGTCAACGCAGACCTAAAGAACAAAAAACAATACAATGTGTATCTGTTTCTTCATTGTCCATAGCTGTGTGTAAAGTGTGTACATACACAAGTCTAGCTTTAGAGTTTAGACAAAGTCACGCAAACTCCGTTCACTTCATGGGGCCAATCCAATGGCGGATCTACTGCATGGACTTCTATTGAGTGAAGACAACAAATAGGGATAAACTCTGTCCCGGAAATAGGCAGTAAATGGAAATTGAAAATATAGTATTCCATCCTTTTAATCTAGTTTTTTTTTTAAAAATAGTACATCATAGACATTACAGAGACTTTAGCTGAAGTAGCTAAAATAGCTCATATTCCAATCCCAGTTTATCGTATAAAGGTTGCATGAACAGCGAAGGCTCAAAGAGTCTGATGACCCCTCAATGTCGCAACTGTCCTACGGTTTGTCTGTAGCATGGCTAAGCTAGCAAAGCATGATGCGTTTGTTTGCATTCAACTCAACGAGTCAGTGAATGCCTCGGAGATGTGACTTACGCTCACGTAGCTTCTTCTTAAAGTTCGGGTCGCTCCGTCGTTTTCTGTCGAAATAAATGCAGTATGCGATAAAGGCGGCCCCGCAGACGCCGGCGACGATGGTGCTTGTTTTATTGCCCATCATCATGTTTTAAAAGTTGACAGTCCACTCCAGCAACGAAGCTGCCTGGCAGCTAGCGTAACGTGCTAGCTGCAGTGCGCAAGGATAACAGCATAGGTGTAGAATTTTGCCTTGACAAAAAAACATGTCTGTCTGTGGCGGCCATTTTCTGGTTCCAGTCCCCAATCATTTTTGTTCCCCATAGAGATTTCCAAAAAAATAGTATACATTCTTTTAAGTCTAGAATCAAGCCATCCAGTAGCTGGGATGATGATTTTGATGATTGATGATTTGATGATGTTTGTTTTATTCTGATATTTCTTTCTATATTTAATGCCCTTTGTTTTCTGTGGACCCACAAAATCTCCAATACATAATAATGGAATAGTAAAATGTCGAATGGGTGGAATTCCCCTTTAATTAGCATTATTGTGGTAACAGCCTTGAACCCATAGAGTAATAGAATAGCTTGAACCTAGTAAGATAAGTAGCTCTAGTGTTGTCAATAGCCTAGGCAGGGCCTATGTATTTGAAGGCAAAAAAGTACCTTATCTTAGAAAACGCCAATTACCTGAAAACAGTAAAGACAACGTCACTGTGACTGTAGTTTATATAGAATTATAGGCCATTTTTAAAATTATATTCCCTTATTTATATTGTAAAATCAATGATAATTTAATCCGAGAATGTCCAAATGTAACCAAATGGACCTGTTACACTAGCTGAGTTACAGACCTACAAGGGTCCATTTGGTTCCAATCTTTTAGCCAGATACCCGTTGGAACTCCCTCAAGGACCCCTGGAGGTCCCCGGACAACACGTTGGGAGCCACTGTTATAGACTACTAGTACCACTATTTGCGTACCATTGCATACTATTTGGGCTAATATTGTAATAATATAATGTTAAGTGGCTCGATGTGACTATCATTTTAAGAAATTATACAAGTACAGTTGAGACATGACAGACACTATGCACTTACTTCACAAACTATGGCATTTATTTCAAACAGAGGCATCTGTTTTGCTTACATTTGTACAATAAATTACACAATGACCATCATCAGATGAGCCTAATAAATACTAGAGAGCTTTTTCAATAAGCTCCATCACTTTGTGTTACTCTATGATTTCCTAGACCATTTTCCATACAGGTCCATGGAGCTTTATAGCTACAACAGCCCATGTGCATGATGGAGAATAGTTTAGCCATCTCCAAAACCACAATTATTCTGTTTCAAGCACAAGCTAACAGGAAAAAAGACAGAATACAAACTAAAACTGTAACATGGAAAAAATAGAAATGTATGAAAGCGGCAGAACAATAAAATAAACAAGAAGATGATGACAAAGGGTGGGGTTGGGGGGAGTGGACATGCTTTTACCCTCATTATTTACACTGGAACTACAGTTAAAACCATAAAACTGTCTGTACAGAAAAGTACACATTATTAACAGTGCAAGATATTAAATAGCTTGACTCAAAACACTCTTCTCAATATACAAATGTATAACAAAAGCATACAATTACATACAAGTGCCAAACAAAACCTAACTTCAGGTTATCATACAGTCAGGGGTCTATACAGAGGAAACACTGGAGATGTCTTCAGAATTGTATACACATACATCACTTTATGTTATAAATGCACATTTACAAGATCTTCACCGTTATTCTGGTCCTAGAACATGGAACAGAACCAAACAGGTGGGCGGGAGTAAAAGTCTAGTCAAAATAGATGTTGTTGGGAGCTGGTATGTCATCACTGATCACATGTAAAACAAGAAACATACAGTATGCTCTCTGAACTGCCAAATTGGAGCGGTTTCAATTAATTTGTACTGAGGTGAGGTACACAGGGAATGCTGTGAAAACCTCCCATGGCTGCCATACGCCATACTTTATCTGAGTTACGTGATAAAATGGGCAATTAGTTAATAATGTATTTTTTAACAGAAAAGGCGGTGATTCGAAAAGAATGGGTAACTGAAGAAATGCAACCTTTTTGCATCTCCCACCTCATATGATTATTGTACTGCTAAAAAATTAACCGTTTGTTCCCAAGATGGATGTGTAGTCAGTAGTAGATTACGGGTGACCAGAGTAGGAGTTTTGCTAAATCTTTTTTTATTTTTACAATCATTATTTCTTTAATTATCAGCATTAACACTGATAAAGCCCATCATTATCTGTCATACACAGCCCTCGACTGCCTCGCATTCATACACTATTCTTCAGTCTTTTTTTGTAAAAAGGGACACGGTAATCTCAGTGACCCTCTGATTTGAGAAAGGGACCTGGAGGGAAGTGCTGTCCCTTCTCAAGGTGCCCCATAGAAAAGAACAAGGCACTACAGTATCTTACCACATCCATCCACTACGGGGGGCAGTGGATTTTTACAATGATCCCGTACCCATCATCCATCGCCACCTGTTGCACAGTAAAATCCTGAGTGTTAATTTAACAGAGAGCGTACAAGTGCAAACAAATTACATTTGTGCAACCTCTCTTTGGAATACTCGAGGAGTTTTAAAGTGTAACTGAAACGCATACAGAACACTGTTTCCAGTACTTGGGCCGAAAATAGTCAAAACAGCTGAGGTTTATTCACCATGTGAAGGCCCTTAGAATTGACTGTGGACAAAGGAACGCCTGGCAAAAGTTACATTTAGTATGCCCTTAATGCCACTGTGGCATTTTGTCTCTGAATTGCCTGTAACAAAATGGCAAACACTAGACCGTACCACACTGGAGGACACGGGGGTGGTCTTCACAGAAAAAAAAAAAATCAGCATTTCTTTTTGCTTTTTTTTTTACCAAGACAATACAAGTTTATCAAATGGAAAGAATTATTGCTTGCAAAAACAATTCTTAGAAATGTTCATCAATTAAGGAGAGCTTAAAAGACAATTTTGTACTTTTTTTGTGTGACAAATTCTTCCTCTTACACAATCTTCATAAAAGTGCACTTAAGTGCAATTAGCTTGCCAAGGAAACAGTTGTCAATAGAAAATAGTGCTTGTTTTGTTGTTGTTTTGTCATCTGTGTTCTGGTGTTTGTGCCCCAGTAGTTAACAGTATGTATGGCCACTCGTCTGTCCTGTTGAAAGGGACGGGAGCGGGTGGTACAGGTGTGTGTGTTTGTGTCTGAGTGTGCGTGCGTATGTGTGTGTGTGTGTGTGTGTGTGTGTGTGTGTGTGTGTGTGTGTGTGTGTGTGTGTGTGTGTGTGCGCGCGTGCGTGTTGGGGGGTGTGCGCCAGGGTGCTGGTTAAGTGCTTAAGTGCGGCGGCTCTTTTGCTGGTACTTCCTGTCACCTGCACTCCACCGATACCCCCGAGTTCTGAGAGGAGGATGAGGAGGACGACACCGGCGGGTCAGCCAAGGTCAGCATGACCGCCGCCGTCAGCGAGCTGGAGGACGGCGAGGAAGAGGACGACGACGACGTGGACGAGGCCGCCACCGTACCTGGAGAGGAGACAAATAGATTCCATGTCAATATATCTGCCACCCAGAATTCTATGATTCTATGATTGAATTCTATGATTCAATGCAATCATAGAATTTCAAATCATTGATGCATTATTCTTTATAATCCAATAAATCGATTAGTTTGATGGACTGTTGCAAAGCTAGAGGACATCGATTCGGAGTCGACTCACTTTCCCGCTCCTTCTTCTTCATGCGTTTTCGTCGGCGATCAATGGATGCCACCTCTGATTTGAGGGACAGGTAGTGGTTCCTGATGTCCTGCAGCTTCTCCTGAAGAAACGAGATCCTCTCCAGACTGCTCATCTTCTCCAGGTCGGCTAGATGGAACATAACAATGCGTTTAGGGATCTACAGAGAAGAACGAGGGCTTCACATCGCTCCCCTATAGGGGAGGAACATTCAGAAGAAAAAAAAAAAAAGTACAACCTCACATTGTGTTGCGATGAAATGTGAGCGTGTAGATTTAATCTATCCTTTAATAAATGACATTTAATTAAATAAAGTGATGATTTAATTCCAGTAAATGAATGTAAATAAATAAAACTGGAAAAAGAAAATCTTGGAAAAATGGAGAAAATATGTAACATTTTGTGAGTTGGTTATCCTCGTTATTCTATAGTCTTCCACGTTATTCTATAGTCTTCCTCGTTATTCTATAGTCTTCAAAAACTTACACATCTGGAAGCTCCACTTGTAAATGCGTGGCGTCCTCCCATGGTGCTCACGGTGGTGGTGGTGGTGGTGGTGCGACGTGTGGTCAGAGTCAGAGTGCTTGTGGTGGTGGTACTTATGGCTCGAAGGAGGGCTTCGCCCAGGGCACTTGGGCGAGATGGCAGCCTTCATGTCTGAAGTGTTGGTCTTTGAGGCGGGCGATTTGGCAGTGCCCTCAACGACAGACTGGTCCTCGCTGTCACTGCTGTGGGCTGGTGAAGCGAGAGATGGAAAGGTGAGACCCTAACCAAACTGCTATGGTCTCATCACAGCAGGACTACCTCATGTTTGTTCATGTTTTAGGGTGATACAGTCTTTAAATAGAAACTTTGTGTTTGGCACTATTCTCATCAACGGTGACATAAATGTTACCTTTCTTCAAAGCCATAGGAACAACCTAGAAACTAGTACTTCCTGGGTTATGTCAACTGACAGCTGTCATATCTTTTACACACATACACAAACACATTCCCTTAAAAGATGGAATCTTTACTGTGTGTATATATTTAGAAATGACATGAGGTTGCTATGTCAAACATGTGGGTAATGGTTTTCTAAAAACAACAACAACAAACAAACAAACAAACAAACAAACAAACAAACAAACCCTCCAGCCAATCATAATAATCTATTCTCCAGGTCCATGGTATGGAGAATAACTAAAATAATAGACCACCAACATTAAATAGCAAAGAATGAACTTTGGATTGATACTACATTTACCAAATTCACAATGTGAAAGATGGACAGGAGATAATTTGGCCAAAACTTACTTGTCTTTCTATTCCTATTCTTTTTGGGAGGCACACCTAGGCTCTTGCGGCTTGGCTTGGCTTTCTTTGTGGGTCCACCCGTCTGTGATTCCTTTTGCCGCTTCTGATTCGCAGACACTTGGTGGTGAGAGAGAGAGAGATTACAGAGACTGTGATACATGCTGTCAACTTTATTATAGTTTACCCATGACAGAAACAATTATTCTAAATGTTGTTTCACTCCTGCTAACATACATATACAGTATGTAATACTGTAAAAATAATAATAATAATAAAAAATAATAAAAATAATACTGTAATAATAACAATAATAAAAAAAGGTCTTTGATGCTGAAGTCATGTTTTCCATACCTTTGGATTTCTGCTCACTGTCCTGTTGGCTGCTGCTGCTCAGCTCCACGCTGCAGTTGCTGTTGCAGGAGAGGCTGCCGTCGAAGGCCTTGGAGTGTGACCCGTTGCCGTCGTCCGGGGGCAGGTCTTGCAGCTCCCCGCCCAGACTCTCCACCTCCACCGTGCTGCTGTCCGTCTCGCTGCGGCCCCCAGTGCCTTCCTCTTGTACGGGCACCGGCGGCTGAGGGGCGGAGGAGGAGGAGGTGGACTCCGAAGGCAAGGCCGGGGCCGTGGAAGAAGGCTGAGGAGGCGAGGAAGGCTGCACGTCGCCGGACTCCTCCACGGTGCTGCCCACACCCATGCTGGGGGACTCTGGCGTCGTCGGTGGCGTGTTGAGGACAGAATTGCTGCCGCTGCTGGGGAACTCCTGCAGCTTGTCGTTGTCCATCTGCTCCTCGGACGCTTCGTCCTCCGGCATGGCTTCCTGCTCCACCCTGGTCTCCTCCAGGCCCGACGACACGGCCGGAGGAGGAGAGTTGGCCGCCTCCGTGTCCGAGTCGGAGAACAGCTCCTTCAGGTCTCTTCTTGGGCCACTGGGCCTGGATGCTCGACCACACGTCCTTCTGGCCCTTCGTGCGGACCGCGGGCCTTTCATCGGCGCCACCTCCCATCTTAGCTCTTTTCTCTGGGATGTCCCAGAAGGCGGCGGGTCGCCCCGATTTGGTCTTGTCCTTCATCCCGTTGTATTTCTTGGAAGGTGCACCTTTGGTTTTGGGGCGGCTTCGTTCGATTTCCTCCGCCTGGGACTCGGTGACGGCTGGCCCTTCATCCTCTGAGCTGCTGCTCATCGAGGCACCCCTCTCCTCCCCGGGACCGCCGCCACCTCTCTCCTCCAGCTTCCTCGGCGAGCTTCCGGGCAACCAGTCAGCGCTCCTGGTGCTCCTGGTCTTGGCTTTGGACAGACCTTTCGGGGTCCTCTCTGCTGCACCCTCAGATTTCCTCTTCCTGGTATTCACCTCGCCTTCCGACCCCGGTGGAACTCGGCGCTTTGCGACCTCTGGACCCTCGGCACCGATGGGATCCTGGCTCTTCCCTGCGACCGAGGGAGGTTTAGGCGGCCCTTCGGGAGGCCCCCCCCCCTCCCAACGCTCCGACGCTTGCGGTGGTTCTGGCGGGCCCTTTCTGAGGCCGACACGGCAGCCCGGCGGACGGTCCTCTTCATTGCGCTCCCCTTCTCGTCGTGAGGCAAATAAAGACAGAAAGGCTGCGTTAGGTTTGGGGTCAGCACACCAGCATGTCCATAGAAAATAAAAAAAATCAATCGCTTCACTGTCAAAACATAGCCCCTAATCTGCTTTTATGTGTACATGAGGACTACTACTACAGGCTCACGAGGGTTGCTACCTTGCAGGCCATTGAGGATAGAAGTAATTTCAATAGACTTGACGGGAGACTGCTGAGTCCCTTTGTCCTCACCCTCCTCCAACTTGCAAAAGACATCCTGGCCCGGGCACGACTTGCACGAGCGCGGGATCCGGTTGTTGTTGTTGTTCGGGGAGGGCCCAGGTCTTCTCTGTCGTTGAGCCTCTCCAGCCTGTCTCTCTCCCTCTCTGCTTTGTTCTGTCAGGGAATTTAAACGGGTGATGAGTGCGGGAATCAGTGGCGGTGGCTCAATGTGTGCCACGCACTGAGTCAAAGGCAAAACAGCCACAAAAGCCTCTTTATTCTAAAAAAAAATCCTCATACCTTTATTTTTTTGCGATGCTTGATTTTTGGTACATTCTTATTAGCCGGCCGAACAATCTTGTCTGCCTTGATCCATTCATCATATCTAATGGAAGACACAAAGACAAAAAAAGAAAACAACGTCACCGTTTGCAGCTGTGGGCGAACAAGCTCAGAACACGTTCTACCACCCACACACACACACACACACACACACACACACACACACACACACACAGACCCACACACACACACACAACCCCACCACAACGAGACCTCTAACCCCCCGACTTGTTGCTGTGATGCAATGAGCCTCAACAGCAAAGAAACAGATCCGATGGGGATTGTGTTGAGGGAAAGAGACAAACCTTTTATTTTTGCAACGGAGAAGAGAAACATCATGAAAACCAAATGACCACAGAATCACAATTAAAAAAAACACAGATCCCAAAAGTACCAAAAGGTGCTACTGCTATACTAGGGTCATGTGAAGAAAACAAACACAAGATTCACAACGTCACACACCACAGAGACACAATGCAGAGAGAGAAATCACTCCATCTTTTTGCTAGAGGTACCACACATACACACGACAACATTGAGAATGACACAAACATGAACTGGTCTCGCTAGAAAGCTGGAAAGTTGACTACTGTTTCGTGGTTCCCTAAAGTTCCTCCTTAACTACTGCGTTTACCCTGACCCATTGGGGAGGGGGAAGGAGGGGGTGGGGGGTTGAGAGGTGGAGGTGAGCCGCGCACTGATTGGCCCTTTGTTTCTTTTCAGTTACCACAAGAACTACAGCTTCTTATCAGAATAAACAAGGTCCAAATAGGAGGAGAAAATATTCCCCTCAAGTAATCAGAATTGGCTTAAGCAACTGTCTGTATACTTCAGTGAGACAGACAGTAGTGGTGGGGGGGGGGGGGGACGGGGACAGACAGACAGAGGGGACTCAGCAAAAAAAAACAACTAAACTGAGCGAGGAGGAGGGGGAAGCCGAGGAATCACAAAAATGACCCAATTTCAGTTTCTGCCACCAGGTGGCTCAGTGCAA
The DNA here is from genome assembly GCA_039105355.1 of Benthosema pterotum. Classification (NCBI taxonomy): domain Eukaryota; kingdom Metazoa; phylum Chordata; class Actinopteri; order Myctophiformes; family Myctophidae; genus Benthosema; species Benthosema pterotum. The sequence goes on from CM076974.1 coordinate 41,746,760, forward strand.
TCATCACAAGTCCCCGTCTGAGAGAGGGTTGGACTCGGATTAAGAGGGAGCAAAGAATTGCGAAAGCAGGGGATGGTGTTGCCACCGGGGAATACCCGCTTAGTGGCAATCCCCCCCGCGGCCACGTTGGAAGATAACAGCTGTCTCTTTTTTAGAGGGTGTTTTATATATCTATATATATATAAACTGAATATATAATATTAGCAGTGGTGGAAAGTAACTAAGTACGTTTGCTTAAATACTGTATCCAAGTACAATTGTTGAGGTATTTGTACTTTACCTGAGTGTTGCCAATTGCCAGTCTACTCCACTACATTCGGACTCAAATGTTGTACTCACAGTATGACTTCACTACATTTTTTAAAGCTTTATTTGCTAGTTAGTTGGATGGACATACATTATTAGACTACATTTGATTTAGAATACATACATTAACCACTTCGGCCCATAAACATTTCGGCCGCTGAAAATCACAATGCGGTGCATTGTGCATAGACTTGTGAAAATGGACATTCTAGCCTGATTATCATTTTCTAGCCTGATTATACTGTCAGACTCTGAAGCTTCACACAGGGGAGCGGGCGGGTGTCTATGGGCTGGAAATCAGGCTAGGGACGTTCTGCTACACAAGTACCTTTACTTTTAGCACTTTTAAGTACATTTGGACGCCCCTTGATTGCACGTTGAGTACACTTTGAAAGCGGCGATTTCTACTTGTAGTGCCGGTGCATTCCTTTTTTTTTTTTAACTTAATCCAACATTTTGGAGTACTTTTTTATTTTTTCCACCACTGAATATTGAATATTGATGATTTATTTTTTTTTTGTCCCCAGTTCCACCTGTCACTCTTACCTGACGTTCCAGCCACAGTAGTGCACCAGGTAGAGCACCTCTCCCCCCTCCACGTCTGCCTCTTTCACAGTGGCCTCGTACGTCTTCAGACTGCGGGGGGCTCGCCCATACCTCACCTGCACCTTCATCCCCGGGGGGTAACACTCAAACTCCTCCCCTTCCTCCCCCTCCTGACTGCTGTCATCCCTGCAAGAAAGACAGTTCAGCACTTCCTGACCCCTAGACCTGGTGGTAAGGCTTGTCCCAAAGTGACCGCCACCCCCCCCCCCCCCCCCCCCCCCACACCCGGAAAGGGACAAAACAAAAAACAAAACAAACCTGCACCCTCCTCCTCCTTCACTGCACTATTTTGTATTTTACCGTTTTGTTCCCCGTCCTTCAAGATCAATCCTCCCCACCTGGATCTTCCCTGACTCATCATCACCTCAACCTACCACCTCCCCTTCCCCAAATAAAAATCAAATCATCACACATTTTGCCTGTCCAAAACTTCTACCTTCTCCTATCAGCACAAGGGAGGCGTAAAAATCTCTCTGTCGCCTGAACTGCCAATCTCTCCCTCTCTCTTTCTCTCTTTCTCTCTCTCTCCTCAACTACACCACTCGCTGCGTAAACTTTCAAAAGGAAAATCCCAACACCTGATGGTATCATTAACAGTGAGCCTCTCAGTGGACACAATAGACACAACAGAATGGCAAAATGAGAAATCAAATTCAGTCGTCTGGTAGTGTGACAATTGACGATAGCCATCTAGCTCGAGGTCATCCATGCAACACACATCGGATTCCTCAGTCACGCATGCATGCACACACGTACACACGCGCACACACACCACACCACACACACACACACACACACACACACACACACACACACACACTAAGCTATGGTTTCAGTGAAGAGGCAGAACAGCCACAAGGTGGAGCCAAGGGACATGAGTCAGTGAGTGGGGCTGGAGCTTGAGGGCAGAGGGTGTGACACAGCAGCAGCAGCAGACAGGTTGTTTAAGAAGGGGGGGACGGGGTACTCAGGAGTCGCAGGTTAGCATGTTAAAGCACAAGTTAGCAGGCAGCACGGTAATAAGTAAAAAAAAGTTTCATATAGCAGACTTCCGCAGCGCAAGAGAAAGAAAAAAATACGCTCTCAACTGCCACAGTGACCAACTTCACGATAAGCCCTAGCCAGAAGGAGCTACAATCCACTGCACTGCGCTCCCGTCTTGGAGCGACCTCTTCGTCCGACAGCCGACATCTGAAAAGATGTCGGATGTGATTGACTCTCCAAAAACGCAACACTGACTCGGAAGACTGCAACTCCTCTCCTAGCTGCGATGACATGGCTCTGTGATCGCCAGGAACAAGCACACACGCTGTGAGCAGATGAACCACTTCACCGGCACCCTTTCAACCCAGACTGTGGCAAGTCCCTCTCTCTAATTAAAGCCACCGTGGCACTACTGCTAGTCAGAGCCCGTTGGTAGTGGCATTGATATACCAAGCCTGTGATAAGCACTCAGTCTGTTGCCTTGAACGGAGTACAAACACACTTCTTAAACACTTCCAAGCAGCGTCAGTCAACTGCAACGTTCAAGGCTCTGCCTACATCTTCCCATCAGAAGCCGATACTGAAGTCTGAAGAGACAGCATCTGATAGGAAACCCCAGATCTACAGACTGCCAGCATGGAACAGAGTGGAGGAACGTGTGACAGAGGCTCAGGCACAGGGGCGGATCTAGGCATAGGCATGGGGGGGCAATGCCCCCCTAAATGCCCAGTCTGCCCCACCAAACATGATGGCATGCAAAACAACCCAAGATATTTCAGTGCTTATATATAAAAGTATTTGAAACACTACTGAAAATGGTATGGGTGCGGCGATGAAGCCGCCCCCTTACCATTTTCTTCGCCCCCCCCCCCCCCCCCCCCCCCCCCCCCCTTCCCCCAATTGGGAAATGTTACATCCGCCCCTGCTCAGGCAATACATTGAACCAGAGCAACACTTTATCCAAGCTGCAGTGTGGCAATGGTGGAAAGTAACTTTTACTTAATTTTGAGGTATTTGTACGTTACTTGACTATGTAAAATGTCAGTACCTACTTACTTACTTCTAATCCAATACACCTAAGCAGTGTTGGGACATGTGCACTACGTAACTAAAATATATTACATAATATATTTCCAAAACGCAGTAACTTGTAATATAAATATATGACTTAACCAAAACAATCTAATATATTACACTTTTCTTTCTGCATTATTGCATTACTTCCAATATTACTTTCTGTCAGTCTTTCTTTCTTGCAAGTGTTCTTATGAAATTATCTTGACAACTGCAGAAGTTAAATAATTACTTATTTTCTATAATTTGTCATCAAATTATTTACTGGCTTCCATGAATTCAAGGAATACATTTAACTCCTGTGTTAACTGTCCTTAGCTGAGTAGGATGAGGTAGGTCTACATTTAACTCCTGTGTTAACTGTCATAGCTGAGTAGGATGAGGTAGGGCTATGCCAGGACTGTTTTCAGGAGTTTTTCAAGTTAATTTCATATGGATTTGGCCAGATAGCCAAGTGCGCTTGTTTTTTATTGAGGTATGCTACTGGCCCATGCAATATTTGATTAATAGCGATACTAAATATTTAATTAATATTAATTTAATGTTGTAAAGAGTTTTTTTAAGTAATATGTAATAGTAATATTAATATATTACACTTGCTCAGACAGTAATATTGTAATATAATATATTGCTTTAAAATAAAGGTAATAATTAATAAGTAATATATCAACAAGGTAAAGTAATATTGCCAACACTGCACCTAAGTACTTTTGAACCATTAAATTATTTCATCCCTTTAGTCACTAGTTACTTTGTAGATTTGGATTATTATTACAAAACATACAACTTCAGTCTGCACACATATTATACGCTGGAAAAACTAGAGCCAGTACTTTTCATTTTGGTATTTTATGTACATTTTGAATTGCAGACCCTCACTTGTAACCAACTGTTATATTGCATTATTTATACTTTTAATGAAAAAATAAAATAAAAAAGACAAATGTGAATATTTCTTTTTCCACCACTGCAGGATAATGGCACTTTTTCCCAACTCAACTGTCCTTCTGGAAGGATGCTGTCTTTAATCTACCATCTTCCCTTTAGGCTTTATATTAATGCACCAGTGGCGACACCTACTGACATGGAACACTGCAATAAAGCCCAACAATCGGAAGCCACGCAATGACAGAAGACAGAGGGAGAGAGAGAGAGAGAGAGAGAGAGAGAGAGAGAGAGAGAGAGGAGAGAGAGAGAGGGAGAGAGAGACAGAGAGAGGGAGAGAGAGAGAGACAGAGAGAGAGAGAGAGAGGGAGAGAGAGGGAGAGAGAGAGAGTACACTTTGGTAAAGATCTGTGCAGCAGGAAATAGAAGAAGCGCAATGCCATTTATGTTTTCACAGAGGACTCTGCGGTGTGTGTGTGTGTGTGTGTGTGTGTGGGATGGGGTGGGGAGGGGGGCAAAGCTGTCTAAGTGAGCCAAGAACTCCTAGCTGGAGTTAGTGGGGGAGAGAGAGAGAGAGAAAGGGAGAGAGAGACACACACAGACAGAGACTGGGGGATTGACAAGTGCGTGAGTGGAAATAGACAAATAGACAGTAAGTGATGGACAGAGAGAGAATGAAGGGAGATAAGACTAACATAGACAGAACGATGGGGAGAGCCAGAGAGAGGGGGTGGAGGTGGGGTGGGAGGGGGCAGATATGTGAAGAGAGAGAGAGAGAGAGAGAGAGAGAGAGACATGCGGCAGAGCAGTAGTATAGAGACAAGCTGGACTGGCAGCTTTTCCGGTTGCCTCCGCAGACAGGCTGCTGCAAAACACCAAGCCATATGAAGAACAATAGTGGCACAGCAGCAGCAGGCAGTAGGAGGGAGAGAGAGATAGAGAGAGAGAAAGAGAGAGGGAGATAGAGGGAGAAAGAGGGAGACAGTGGTAAAGTGTATGTCTCTGTGTGTGTGTGTGTGTGGGGGGGGGCATGTAGGAAGAGGAAGGTGGTCAATTCATCCTTTATTATGCTGTATACCTCTCCAGCTGACAGGGTATTATTATGTATATATTTAATGTTTGCATTGACACAAAGTTATATACAATAGTATAACATCAACCCGACCTCAACTAACACGATAGGCCTAAAAATTAACGGAACTGACATTCCGTAGATACACTATTAGTAGAAACAAAATTCTGTTCATGTGACACTGAAATACCTCCCCGTTGACAACGGCATAGCGGCACAGCCTCTGCCGAAATTGAGCCACGTGAAGCTGACCGAATTTGGGTATGAGCCGCCTCTCTAAGCCATGTCCAAGTTGCCACGCCGATAGGCAGAGAATAGTGACAGTAGTACTATTACAGTAGCAATAATATATGAACAGACTATTGGCTCTATTAGTAGTTTATCTACGGAATGTCAGTTTGGTTCATTTATACTACATTATGTGAGATCAGGCTGATAATATACTGTGTGTGTGTGTGTGTGTGTGTGTGTGTGTGTGTGTGTGTGTGTGTGTGTGTGTGTGTGTGTGTGTGTGTGTGCGTGTGTAAATTTAGATGTGTCATTACCATACATTGATGGTAATGACAAATCTACGTTATGATTCAGCTTCCCTGTGAGTTGAGTCGAGTGTGTGTGTGTGTGTGTGTGTGGGGGGGGGGGGGGGTTACCACCACTCAGGACCACCTACCCAGAGTTGTCCTTGCCCTCCCCCTCGTCCCGGGGCTCCTGCTTGACGTCCTCGGCTCCGAGGCGGCGTGCCGCCGACGGTGGTGCCGCCACACCCGCCGAAGGGCCCTCGTCGGCGTCTCCCTTGCGAGACGAGCCTTCGTCCTCCTCCTCGCCGTTGTTATTCCCAGCGTCTTTTCCCTCTGGCTTTGACGACGTCTCGGCCTCGTTTTTGCTTCGGCCTGACTCCGTTTTCTCTTCCTGTGGGGGACAGAGAGATAATTTCAGGACTCTTATTTTCATCAGAGCAGGCTGGTCCGAAGAATCATGTCTCATTGATAATAATAATAATAATTTTATACCCACGATTTTGTAACAGATTTTCATCAGCCAGTACCAATTCCTAATCCTGGGCTCTAGACACACTAAGCCAACCTGGGGCGGTAGCAGACTGGCCCCAGGCTTTCTTTACAGTGTTGCCAACTGCCAAAATCCAAAATGCACTAGTGGCACTTCCAAAATGCACTAGAATGCGCTAGAGCAGTGATTTTCATACCAGGGCCCACTGTTTATTCTGTATTTTAGCCACAGAGGACCAACATTTGATGTTGAGATTAGTCTCTCAGCCTAATTTAGGATGTTGGTTCAAATAGCAATTCTTCTACATTTTCTCTTCCTAACGGCGAAGGAGGACTCTATCATAGGAGGAAAAATGGTGAAAAACAAGGGTTTTATCTGTGGTGCCTGTCAAACAATTTCGCCCCAACTCACCAGCAAAAAAAAGCACTAGATTTTCGGCCAGGAGTTTTTCACTCATTTTGGCACTAGTGGGTCTGGAAAAAAGCTAAATATAGTGACAAATGCGCCAAGTTGGCAACACTGTTCCTTTAATGCATGAGCAGTCCAAGCTGCCTTCTTTTCATTGGTTGAACATGGTGCGTGACACAGCATCCGAGCAGGAATCAAACCCAGGATCTAGCTGGATCACACTAGTCAACAGCACTTACCACTGTGCCACCATGCCCCCTAATTAAAAGAACTTTTACGTGAGAAATAGAGCCAGAGTCAATACTATTTTGCAAACGATGTGCCCTAATTTTTCTGCCTATCGTGCCTAATTCGGTTAAAGGGGAACTCCACCCATTTTCAACATTTTTCTGAGAGTGTACAAATGCATGTCCATTTTTCTGAGAGTGTACAAATGGAACCAAATGAACCCGTTAGGGTTCATTTGGTTCCATTTGTACGCTCTCAGAAAAAAGAAGCGTCTAAAGAAATCCATTAACATGGTGAAAATACATCTTGATGATGTCATCAAGATGTATCACCATGTTAGTGGTTTTCTTCAGACCGCCATTTCTGGGGAACACAGAATGGGGGGAACTTTTTTTTTTTATCATGTCCACCCAGCACCTCTAGGGTATACTAATGACATATTAGAATGTTGAAAATGGGTGGAGTTCCCCTTTAATGTCATTTTTGCTTATTAATGAACTTGAATGTTCTCAAATAGATTGTTTATCTTTGACAAAGTCTGTGGTCTAAGGTAGGAGACGCCAAAATCGGGGGTTTCAAAAATTGTGGCACCGGTCACGTTCTGGTGAGACGAATCTGTAGCATTTCAGAGACATGCAAAGCGGATGTGTACCTTGCAGGCCGCAGGCTGACCGCCGCTGGGCTCGTCCTCGGGGTGGTGGACCTTCCTCTCTTCTCCGGCGCAGGAGGCGAGCGCAGAAGCAGCGGTGCATGATCCGGTCTCCCCGTCGGGCTTCCCCTCCGCTTTAGGCCCCTGTTTCAGCGGCAGGTCCATCCGGAAGGTGATGGCCGTGGAGGTGCAGTACTCCTCGAATCCGTTCAGGTACCTTTGGCAAAAAGAACAGAAGAAAGACGCTCAGTCGCCACACTGGCTACACCTGTCACTGTGTGCATCTCTGATAGCAGCTCACTGCAAGCCCAGAACTGATTGCTGCCTACTGCCTAGTGTGAAACGGTGCTATTTGAGGAGTGTTGTTGGTCCTGTCTATGGCTCATTCTGATGAAGACTCGGTGTCACAACGTTAATGAGTATCATAAAGCCTTGCCTGGGAGCTTTACAAAGTTGTAGTGTGGGGACTTTTATTGTTTAAAGTATATTACATTTGGAGAACACACACCGGCATTCAACCATCAATCCTATAACTACTATGAGCAGCCCTTAACTTGGCACTCAGGAAACAAATTGCCATTGCTCAGGGACACTTTGACGCATTGCTGGGGCCTGGAATTGAACCCCGGACCTTCCACTTCCCATAGGGGCTCCGTAATATGCAAGCCATGCGGTGATTCATATCCACACATGAATCACTGCAAAACCCTGAGTGTTAGTCGAATTAAGACTCTGGGTTTTGAAGTCTTCCTGGTCTGCAAATAAGAAAGCTTGAATTATCTGCTTTGCTGTGTCCCTGCAGGGCATTTAAGGTTGTAGTCGATTTAAATCAGAAGCCGTCTATGCAAAGGGAAACTGCAAGTACGGTGCAGAAAAACCTTGAATGGCTTCACACGGTGTATCGTGCAGGTTAAGCTGCACTGTCTGTCCTTGGTGAAATATCGGCAAGCGTAGGAGGAGAGAACAGAAGCTGTGTCTGTCCAACCGCCGTGTTCACTGCCACAGGGAAGACACGGAGGAATAAAGTGTGTGTGTGTGTGTGTGTGTGTGTGTGTGTGTGTGTGTGTGTGTGTGTGTGTGTGTGTGTGTGTGTGTGTGTGTGTGTGTGTATGTACTTACTTGCGGTAAGCACATTTGACATTGTAACCGGCGGCTGAATTGAGCACTGGGATCCCGAGGTCCTGATAAACCTGCTTCCAGACAGAACCGCTCTCGATCTGCGCGGCACAAAAGGAGACACACACAAAAGAGTTCAGAGACGACGAAGCGTCAAAAGCTGGGAAGTGACCAACACCAAACTAGGCAGGTTAAGATGCCGGCGCAGCACTTACATTGTGGAAGCCTCCCAGTTTGTGCACCAGCCTGTAGAGCTTAAAGAGATTGAGGTTCCTGTAGCCCAGAACAGGCCGCTTGTTGATGGGAGTTCCTGCAGGAGAGAAGCGCCAAGAGGGTTTAATCATCGACACAACACACAACGCTACACTAGAGTTTAGATGTTTGCTGTATGTGGATCATTCAATCTTATCCTTCATTTCAATAGAGGGGCACACGTTTCAGTTTCTGTTCTTTTTTTCCTCCCCTTGCAGTTAGTTAAAATCTACGTCTATGTCTATCTATGCCTTCAATGTACTACCAATTTGAGAATGTGGAGGCATTTCTGTTGGAAGAATATAATGAGATTCTGTATAACACCTAAAATCAACTCAAGGCAACTAAAAACATTTCAGCCATGTGGGAGACAGTGTGGCCACACTGTGTTGGCCACACTCATATTCTGGACTTGTCCTAAAATTCAGAATATTGGCAGGATATCCATACCATCATGGGCCATTAGGCTTTGAGATATGACAGACTTATTGCCTTTCATTGTTAAGAAATGTACCTGGAGATTTACTAGCGTGACAAATATTTAATCAAGATCCTTTTAGCAACAGGTAAAAAGGCAATTATAAAGCGTTGGTACCAAAAGGATCCACTCACCAAAGACAAGTGGATACAGAGGAAATATACAACATGGAAAAATAACTTTTATTCTTCGACTAAGGTAAAAATGTTCTATAAAAAAAAAGGGAGAAATGGCATCCATTCCATCAGCCGACCGTTGATACTGTGTGAGAATTCTGAGGTGTTTGTTGAATATTATGATGTACCGGTATGAATAATGCAGCCATTGTTGTGTTTTTATTTATTTATTCCCTTTACTTTTCTTTCTTTTATGGTCTTTTTTTTTGTTTTGTTTTTCTTTCCTTCTTTTTCTCAATAAAAATTGCCATTCATTATGCAGATCAGCTGCCAGACAACACAGAGGACAGCATACTATACGGTTCAGACAGAGACATTTATGCAGTCAGATCTCATTCCGTACATTTCAGCTAAAATGCGATTTGTAGGGTATAATTCAGTTTCTATATACTTAATTATGGCCTATGGTCCTCCTGTACCAATAAATGGATATTAGCATCAGGCTCACCTCTGTCCTCCATGAACTTGTAGAGCTGCTGTAGGAAGTTCTCCCTTTCCTCTGGAAACGGTTCGATTTCCTCCTACGGATGGGAAGGGGAAGATTAGGGGAAGATTATTTTTATTTTTGACTATTTTCACAATGCTTGCTTCTTTTGTATGTAATATTTGAGATTTTGGAAAAAAAATCAAAAATGAAGTAAAGTCATTACATGGTTTACATTAGAAATGTGCCGTTATCGCCACTCTTTATACACTTATATAGTATGTTGTTTAGTTTACTGTTGAGTGAGAAAACAACGTTCCGCACGCATGCACACACCTCACAAAACCCAGTTTGGGAACCAGTGCTGTACGCTGTACGTGAGTGGTTCCAAAACCTTTTAGTCCGTCATCCAAAAAGAGACATTGTTCTTGGGACAACTAGTGAAAATACTAGTGAAAAAAATCTTTGCATATTGATAAAATAAAATATTACCCTTTTTTTTAGTATGAAACGAAAACTTAAAATCACACCCCATGTGAGGTACGTCGTGCTGCTCCGTGCGGAGGGTCCCCAAGCCTGTTCTAAGTCAGTTGAGTTAGTTTTTGACTTTGATTGACATTGAGTTAATGATACAATGCTACGTGTGTGATGTGTCCACTTTTGTGTCCCAATATATTAACTCTATGTTCCTGTGGAGTTGCACCACTCACTTCACATGGTTGTGATTTTTTAAATAGTGTCGCTGGTATCTTCTTCATATACCGATGTCTGTAGTAGACTGCAGAGGACGCTAATCTCATGCATATTTATGCTCCATTGACAGGGCAACGGAGTTAACACACAGACACACACACCCCAGACAGAGATCTGATCATCTAAGGAAAGTCTTCCGTTTTCAGCACGACTTAAGTCTGTTTTCAGCAAAGGGGAGCCATCAAAAGGTGTGTGGGGTCCCCGCGGTGCCAGGCGGTGCTACAGTACCTCTTCCTCCTCACTGCTGGCATCTTCCTCCGGACCCTCCTCTTCCTCCTCCTCGTCTTCATCACTGCTGGAGCTCTCTTCCTTCACCTCCGTCCTCCATGCTGGAGGCACGGCCGCCTGGCGCTGGAACGCCAGCGCTGCTTCCACAGCTGGACACACACACACACACACACACACACACACACACACACACACACACACACACACACACACACACACACACACACACACACACACACACACACACACACACACACACACACACACACACACACACACACACACATTAAGAGCCCATTAACACTCAAACACTGAGTCAATGTTTCTCAGAGTCTCAGTGGGTCCCTGTTGGGGGTTTCCACGTTGGCCCCTAGTAAAATCAAAAGCAGTTTAACAGGTATGTACTCCGGCTATTTGAAAAAGGCAGATCTACAAGCTCACAACGTGTTTCAAAGCACCGACACTATGTAAAAAAATAAAAAAATAAATAAAAAATAAAAAAACAACTTGAATAAATGAGTATTTGTGAAACCAAAAATGTCAGGTGTCCGCCGTTGAATGCATATTGTTTGGTGTTCCTTGACATTACAATGCAATGAAAGACACTGCTCTGAATACAAGCATGATACATGCGTGCCATACTTCTTATTTACGGTACAATTGAATGCTGGAATGGAAACTGACACTAGTATCTAACAGTAATGTTTTTTTTTTTACATCAAGGGATTAGGAATGAAATATGTCCCAAAATAACAGGGTATATTAACACAACAGAGATAATGAAAATGTCAATGACAATTTTGTCACCCCTCTCATAACTCCAATATAAAAAAAAAGAGTATATCTCACGCTAACAGTGTGTACCATGATGTGTAAATATAGGAAAGGAACCCCAGGTCATACAAACAAAGAAATAAACATAAAATAGAAGGCTGTGGCAGTCTGTGTTTTTCTTTATATTTTTGTGACTGGGTTTACTGCCCGAGGGGACAGAGAAACTGCTCACTTGATTGACAGGTCCAATAGCTTGTGCATGCTTGGAGAGAAACAGACAAGCCTGAGTCCTAAACAACATGCTGCCATAGCGTTTGGATGTACAATACATGATGTGCCACTTACTGCGTCTACATCGTTTTGTTTATGCTTGTGTGTGTATGTGAGTAAATGAATAAAGGCCCCTGGGTTTATGACGGGCACATTCTGTCGGCCCAAATTGACAACGTCTGCCCCGGTAATGCATAGTAAAATCCCCGAGTTAATTTATGCATTTGTAACTCTGAGCTGGATTAAGGCTCATTTCGCACGCGTCACTGTGTGCAATGTTCAAAATTCCTCTACTACAGTCAGTGGCGCTCATGATGGAACAATGATGCAAGAGAACAAAGCTGAATGGAAACACAGCGGATGGCATCACAGCTGAATACAAAACCAGCAAACAAACGTTTTTTTTTTTTTTTTGGACAACAGCACAACAGCACAGACTAGGACTAAGGCTATAGCATCTCCATGGCCACAGAGACAGAGATGGGTTTTGAAACGCCGGATCAGAAATTCACCGCACCACTCAACAAGTGGATACAACAGTATATCATAGTGACACTGGCTGCCAGCATGGCACCAACAACACTACAGACCAGTGGTTTTCAAACTTTTTGATCTCAGGGCCCACTATTTATTCAGCATTTGAGCCACCATTTGAGGGCATGTTTAGCCCCAGACACGAAAACTAAGATTTCTTTTGCTTTTGTCCACAATACCAGACTGGATTTGGGAAAACAAAACAGGCAAACATACAGATCAAAATGACCATCAATCCTATAATTGTTAGACTTGGGCTAATTCACATGATGAATATTTTAACTGGGGACCACCTGGAACCCTCTCAAGGACCACTGGTGGTCGCCGGACCACCTGTTGAAAACTCCGCTCAACATATTTTCTTTCAACCAAGACATCTTTTGAAATGTGTTTTCGCAGATTCTTAAAGATAGGATGAAAGGTTATCACGCAAGAGAGACTCTTGCACTGCTGCTTCTTCACTTGGAAAAGGAGACATCTGTTTAGGTGCTTCTGGCGTTTTGGTCTCAAACGTTCCCTAAGGAAAGGTTCTCGATGCACATCCCGTGAGAGGAGACCCCCATGGGCACCAAGGATGAGATGCGGGGGGGATTATATCTACGTTGTACAAAATTGCTTTGGATTGGCCTTGGGCATTCCCCAGGAGGAAGTTGCTAATGCTGGTCTGGAGAGAGATGTCTTGAGTTCATTGATGGAGTTGTTGCCCCCGCCACCCGACTACGGATAAGCATTTGACAATGGATAGATGGATGGACCTTTTGAAATGTTCCAAATGAATTTGAAATGACCAAAGAATGCGCTTAAAGAAGTGGCCCATATCATTGACAGCGCCAGCTGTAAAGCATAGCGACAAGACGGTGCACAAACTAGTCCCTGGAAACACAGCGCCTCGAGGGAAAAACTGGACCATATAAACAAGAAAAACCACAGCAAAACAAAGACATTAAGACTCGAGGGAAACCGGAGACCATTACAAACCAGAAAACAAAAATAAAAGCAAGGCATTCTGACAAACAGCTGCACGTCAGCCATGGGGGGGAATGTGCTCCGCCAGGTTCTGGGAGAAAACCGTGCCATCTTTATGCCCAGGGGCAGAAGCATGCATCTGCATTCAGCCATACTGAAAGAAACAGGTGGGCTTTGTCTAAACACTGTGGCAGAGGATTGTGCCTTTTCCCCACCCCTCTGTATTTATTTCTTGCACAAAGCGGAAGCTGTCACAAACCGTGACAGAGTCAACTGCCTGTGAATACCAAGAGGCCGATTATGAGGAGCTGTTGTTGTCCAAGTGTAATTATGAGAAGGGAAGGGCTACGGAGCAAACAATGTGGGCATCCTGAAAAGCATCTGGCAAGGTCTGTTGGAGAAAACAACACACTCCGGAGTGACAGGAGGACAGCCGCGGCTTCACTGTGCCTGCGCCTTTAGTCCTGCATGTATTTTCTGCGATAATGCACGTGCTAATAGGCAAAATCACCGCTGCCGGTTATCAACGTGGGGCCCAGGGGCCCACCCGAGGGGGTTGTTGAGGGAGGACCAGCAGGCCTCCCAGCGGCTAAACCAGTAGTTAGGAACAGTGTTGTTTTTGAACAGCAAATTTGATTTAGTTTTAATCATATTGAATACAAGTGGATTTAGTTTCACTCATATTTCATTATCATAGTCCTCTGAAATTTTTGTGTTTGTGTTTTGTGTGAAGTGTTAGTCTAGTGTTAGTACTAAATGTAACTATACTAGACCTTGGAGGCCATCACGACAGAGGCTGTAGCCACCTGCTACATAAACATAAGATTTTAGTTGACTTTACACAATTGATTTAGTTGAAAATGTATGATAACACTTCCATTAGAGTTATATGAACACACAATCTCCAGGGAATCAAACCATGTCTGAAGTGAGTTGTGAGACAGCGCCCCCTGTTGGTATTCTAAACATAGGGACAACGCTGGTTGCACCACTCAAAAAACTGGGGGTCAATGAAATTTAAAGACAGGCTGAAAAATGCTCTATGTTCATAATTCCGCTCACCTGGTTTGAGTCCTTGGTCAGCCTTCGGTGGAGAGTCGCCGTTCAACTCTCGCACGTCCTTCCGCAGCACCATGTTACTAAAACACACAGAGATAAAGTCAATAACAATAACAAATTGTAGGAAACAGAAAATAGTGCTGTACATTGTCTGTAGCATAGCATGCCTCGGTATACTATGAGTCCAGTAGGCTGTCAACTCAACGCTGTGAACACACACAGACACACACTTCACTTCCAATCAATTTTCCATACAGAGCCCACACAGTGCCCAGAGCGACGCCGAGGTGGGCTACTGTAATCACCATGTTCGAATCAGAAAGGTCAGGGTCATCACTGAGGTCAATACTGAGAGCCGTTGGGAGGATTTTTTTTTGGTTAACTGTAAGATCAGTAATCTGGCCCAGAGGGAGGATACACTTTTTGGGTCAAAGGTCAAGGTCAAGATGGGGTTAAAAAAAGAAAAACTAGGAGCGAGGTTTGCACCTGCAGCCTCATTTTTGGAATTATGTTAAGCAATGATTAGCATTGTAATATTACAACTTGATTGGTAGCCTCATATCACCATTTCTAACAGCATGTAAAGCTATGGTGATGATGTGTACATGATGTAAATCAACTGATTTAACCACATAACCCCAATTTCCAAAATATACCAACTTAAAAAAAATGGCAGATCTATAAGATCACAATGCATTACACGGTAAAAGTATTGGACTGCATCCATCTGATCAGCTTTCTTAAGCAGTGATGGCAGGAAGGTTTTATAATTTTCTGTCAGTTTGCTAAGCATCTCTGAGAAAACAACTTTACATACGTTCAATCGTATGTAAAGTTAAGAGTAGAGTGCCGAAGATCAAAACCCAGAGTTTTTGAGCAGGTAGGCTGTGTTAAAAAAACACCACATGAATACAACTGGAGATCAAATCCACAGATGATGTTGTCACGAGGGATGGAAGTGACAGCCGTCAAGTGAACCGTCACCACTGTGGTGAACAGTTTCACTGTGTCTAAAACACTCCAACAGAGTGTCAGTCAGCAGGGGTGGAAAGTAGTGTCAAAGTAGGTACTTTGAGGTACTTTAATGGAGTACTTCCAAGTTTGTATACTTTTACTTCTACTCCACTGCATCTGAGGCAAATGTTGCACTTTTACCCCACTATAATGATTTTAAACACTGCAGTTGCTAATTGCTTTGTAGATTTTGATTATTATTATTACAAAACATACATTATCCACTTACCCACCACATTTTGTCTAGTGACGCACAGAATATTCTGCTGCAGAACATATTCAGCATAAAATGGGTAAGCATGCATTTTCGGATTGTTTGGTTTCGAACCGAATTGGCAGAAAACTATCACAGAATAGTGTGCGCATTAATGCATTCAGAAGTGCAGAATAAATGTTTTATGTCCCCATAACAGTGATTATTATTGAAGCTACGTTTTGCTACGATCAGGTAGCTATGATTTTACCGGTAAGGTAGGAAAAAAAGTGTATATAACTTGTGGCGTCTCAAACTTTACACAAACACAAACTTTAATCATATTTGGATATTATTGAGTATTCAGGTTTGGCCAATAATTTCCCTAGTTTTATGCATTTGAAAATAAAAGCTCACAATGCATCATATCACAAGGCATGGTGAGCTTGTAGATTGGCTACATTTCAATGCCATCACTTTTACTCAAGTGCACTTTGAACTCTATATACTTTTACTTGTAACAGAGTATATTCCGCATTGCATTGTCAAACCTCAGAGTACTTCTCCTCCACTGCGGTCTACAACAGTGGAGAGTGTTCTGCATGTAAGCCAAGACGGCCGATAAGAACGTGACCCCCGGCTACGACCTCGTGTTGATACGGGCGTGAATTACACAGCTTCCATGTCCCCTCCCTCAGAATAATCACTGTCGTTTATCTGTCTAATCCGATTGATCGGTGATCCTACCACCTCCACCACCGCCGCCTGCCACTATGACTGCGGCAGCCCAAAACTATTCATGACATAAGCCCTCTCCGCTGTGTACGTGTAATGTAATGTTGGCTTTTTAGCGACGTCTCTGGGTAAATTAAGGGGCCACGCTATCGGGTTTACACCAGTTGCACAACACGTCGTCTAGCGAGGAATGCTGTCGACGAGACCCGAGACACAAGGTCTCGCTGGTTTGTCATCAATGGAATGTAAACAGACGGAGGGGCAGCGCTGCTGAGCGCCGAGCTTGTGATAGGTTAAGGCAAACAGCCAATAATGCATTTTTCTTTTCTTTCTTTTTTTCTTTTTTTAAGAAATAAGAGCTGGGGCACTTTTTTGAGGAAATAAATCAAATGCAAATAAAGCTAAGGAAGACATCTAGCCCGGAAGCTCCTTTAAGTACAATGTGGAGGTATTTGCACTTCACTCTGACAGCTTTCAATATTTTTTTTTACTCCTTTAGTTCATGATACTTTTTCCACTATGCATCTAAGAGCACGGCTCCAGTGTTAGGATGGACTGCAGTTAAACTGGCCTCCAGCTGAGAGGAGGTCCCCCAGTGGGTCCCTGCTACAGGACCCATCATATACTGAACCCTCTCTTTTCCAAACACACATGAACACTATCTGACTGTGTCCTTCCTTGCCGAGGGGTACCCGTGGGGTATAAGCAGCTCTAATTTAGCTTGGATGTACCGGTAAAGTCACAGCCTGGCAGTAAAAAGGTAAAATAAATAAATGGACGTGTGTATGTTGATTCCGTGCCCAAACAAACTGTGGTCTCTGGTAGAAAAAATATGTCTCTCTCTTTTGGCGTCTTTTAGGATATTCCATCAAAGCCTGTTTTTTCCCTGGGGGCCATGCTGCTGAATAAGGACTAACCAATTCCTCAGTGGCATTGACACACACGCACGCACACACGCACACATGCACGCACACACACACAGCACTATTGACACGAAACATGATGGCATGCAAAACAACCCAAGATATCTCACTGCTTATATTTAAAAGTATTTAAAACACTACTGAAAATGGTATGGGGGCGGCTTCCCCCTTAACATTTTCTTCTGCGCCCCCCCCCCCCCCCCCCCAAAAGGGAAATGTTACATCTGCCCCTGACTACAACATTATTTACCATCAGTATAATAATTATGTTAAGTAGTAAAAAAAAAAAAACATAAAAAGATCTTTCTAGTATGGAGGTTTCTAGTATGGACATGTGCTTGCTGGATGATTGGTCGTCAGTAAACAACCTACAGTACGTTTGTATAATAAAGATGGTTCTATGTTGAGCCAATACCCGCGGCTTGAACACATCCTGTCTTGATTGGATTATCTTGTAGCTAGCGTAGAGGCTAACTACGTTAGCTTATGATTTCGGAGAGGAGGCCTGCAAGACTAAATCTTCCGGCGTCAGTGCGATCGCAGTGACAACTACTCAAAGTTATACTGTAGCTTTCTAGGCCAGTGGTTTTCAACCTTTTTTATAGCAGGGCCCACTATTTATTCAGCATTTCAGCCAGGGACCACCATTTGATGACATTTTAGCCCCACAGACCCCAAAACTAAAGATTTATGTTGCTTTTGTGCACAATTCCAGTTGGGAAACAAAACAGTCAAACATACAGATCAAAATAACTATTAATCTAATACATTCTCTAATTGTGTAGACTTGGGCTAATTCAGATGATGAATATTTTAACTCTTGAGAGTGTAAAATTAAACCAAATGGAAACTCTCAAAGAGTTACATCTGGTTAACCAACTGTCCGTCATTTAGCTGGGGACCACCTGGAACACTCTCAAGGACCACAGGTGGTCCCCGGACAACCTGTTGAAAACCCCCGTTCTAAGCCGCTGACTGACAGTTCGTTTCAGGTAAAAAATGTAGGAAAATAAGGGGAAAAAAAGACAGGATGAAAGTTGATATAATAATGTACTGTATATGCGGTTGTACAAAACCTTCATTAGAATATGACATTAGACTGTAGATAAAATATCCCCCCATAGGACACACTCTCCTTTGCCCAACATGCAGATCAGGTGCAGATAAAACTAAAGGTTTTTAGAGAACAGGTCGGATACCTTTTGCAAGGTCCCTTTTATGGAATCCAATCACAGATTATTATGGGTTCATGTGCGTGCGAGTGCAACACAGACGAACTACTACCACGACTCACAATTTTCCGTCCTTGAACGAGCGGACGAATATGTTGTCCTTCTTCATAGTCACGTCTTCGTGGCAGTCCGGGGAAATGACCTTGTTTTCACATAGAGGGAGGGGTAGAGAGGGGGGAGAGGGGGAATACAAAAACGAAAGAGAACAAAATGTCAGAGGACCTAGTAGAGGCAGAAGCCTGCACAACAGATAAGAGTTAGGGTGACTAAAAAGATGCTCTGGCAGCACAAGTACAATGGGTGATAAAAAAAGGCGCTGTGTCCTTAAAAGCAAGGGCAAAGGCAGTGAATGGAAAAGCGAGTAAACAGTGTCTCCCTACACACACACACGCACACCCCCCGTTGGCCGCTCACTCGCAGCGGGACCGGCTGCCGTCGTTTACCGACGCTGATGATGAGAAGCACAACACTAGAAGCTGCTTCAGCAGCACCGGCCGGCCGCTCAATTGAGAGATTTCAATCCCACCAGGCAAGGCTCTCTCACACTTGAGTGACTGCATGTTCCTAGACTCTCTCTCTCTCTCTCTCTTCCCATCTGTCTTCTATACATCACCACAGCTGGCCAGAAACCTTGTATCTCCGTATACTGTACTTGCGACAATGTTTTTATATCCATTGTCATATGCCAAGTAAAAGCATCAAAGTCTTGTGATGTGTCAAAGCAATACACATGCACAACAAAGTCTCAAATAAATAAATAAATAAAAATGCACACTTTTTGCCTAATATAGCGGCCATTGGGATGCTCTCTGTTTGGTCACGCATGGCCACTTTCCGTTCTTGTTCACACTGCATGCTGTATACGATGTGCAGGCTAATCAAAAGTAGCACACACAGACAAGCATGGCCGGCACAGTCCACTCTTGACGTATTGCTTTCAGTTAGTCATGTTGTAGGGTGACTAATTGTGTAATTGAGTAAGATGAATACGAGAGTATTTTCCCGTGTCTCCAATACCGCTTCACCACACTTCACGACTCGGGGCAGTCGTGTAAACCACGTGGCTCCTAAACTTTTTTTTTAGCCCTGTGACCCAAAAGAGAAATTAGACGTCCAGCAGGGCTTGCAGCGTGTTGCTTTGGACCAAGTTAGAAGTGAGCTCGTAGATCTGCTAATTTCGCTACTTCACAAAACATTACTTTTTTGTTTTCTGGTAAATGTTTTGAAATAATAACTAAAAGGCCAACATGTAAAAAACACAATCTAAGGGGGCTTCATACCCAGTGTTGTTAAGTAATATTTGAAGTAATAAGTAACTAGTTACTTTGGACGGGGAGTAATAAGTAGTTGTTTGTTATTGTTTGTTTTTAAGTAATATTTTGACAACACTGCCCATGGCCCACCCACCATTTGGGGGGAATGTGTGACGTAAGGTGACTAATGGTGCAAAAGGTGACTGAGGGCTACTTTTCAACTCTCAGCAACTTGTTCTGCTAGCTGTCAGACATCACCTACATTACAACACTAACACTCCACCCACCCCTCCTCTTCCTCCTCTGTGCAGTGGTGTACTGTAAACAATGCTGGGTTGTGATGTAGTTGGAGTGAGTGGTGCTTCCCCCGGCCGGCCACTGGGGGTCAGTGCGGAGCACATTGTGCCCACAGCACGCCAAGAACAACAAACCATGTAGGGGCGGAGCCATGCTGACTACACAGTAATGGTTAAAGGGACAGTACACGGCGGGCCGTGTTTGTTTGCCCCCAACCCTCCCTCCCTCCCTCTACCCTCTCTCTCTCTTGCTCTACAGTGTAGCACTTACATAAACTAACATAGCATGTCACCATTTCATTGTGTGCCTAACAGCGCTGGCGGAAAGCACATTTACCCTAAGTACTGTGCTGCTCGCGTACAATTGGGAGGTATTTGTACTTTACTTGGTGTGTCAAATGTTTTGTTTCTTCTACCTCCACTACGTTTCAGTGGCAAATAGTGCACTCACTCTGCCACGAATATTTGACAACTTTAGTTACTAGTTACTGTGTGGATTCTGATTATTATTATTATTAGTAGTAGTAGTAGTAGTATTACATAACCACACAACAACCACATCAACCCTGTAGTAGACTTTGATGAGACATTCTATGAGTACTTTTGGTACTTTAAGTACATGATGCAACTATACTTCTGTCTGTCTCTCAAGTGCATTTTGAATTCCAGCACCTCTACTTACTATCAAAGAATTTCTATATTGCAGCATTTATACATAATTGTGAATCATTTTTCCACCAATTGTGCTAACAGAGTCTGAACGGGAGAGGGTCAGAGAAATTCAGATAAACTCAACTCATCCAGCCACATTGTTCCTTTTACAGGTCAGGGAAAACTAAACGTTGTATCAGCACAGGCTCAGAGAAGTTGAGTCATCGTCATCATCACACGGTTTACTTTCATTTCTAGAAACTGCACGATTCAGTCTTTCCTACCAACCTGCCCCCTCCCACCCCCACCCTGACAACAAGCACCTGGAGTTGTAGGAGTCGAGTGGCCCTGTCTTGTGCTGCACACTATAGCCTTTATTCCGAAACTTTGTTTTCCTTATTTTACTATCTTGAAAACGTATTAAAGTAGTTCAACTAGAGTCTAATTTTACTTTTTACTTTAACAAATCTAGTTACTAGATGTTCTAATATCGACATGTTGTGAGCTTGGAGATCAGCTATTTGGACTATATTATTTTATTTATTTTTTCATAGTAAAGAAATGGCAAATAGCTTTAGGCATAAGGGGTAAGCACGAGGCGCGAAGTGTTACATTTGTGAGATGATAAGCTATTCGGTCAATGTTTTTCCTCTTATATTATCTGACAATTTGGCTAATGTTCTGCCAGTGTGTGAGGGGCCCTAGCCCTTCCTATGTGCAGCTTTAAGGGTGTGTGTGTGTGTGTGTGTGTGTGTGTGTGTGTGTGTGTGTGTGTGTGTGTAAACACAAAAACTGCCCTAACACAAACATTGAAATGCCATTGATAATGAATGAACCATTTTTGATGAAAAGCATGAATAAGGTTGAGAACCACTGCTGTATTAGGTGATGACAAGGGGATGAAGCTCACCAGCGCAGGGTACCAGGTGGTCTTTCTCTTGTCTCCGGTGTTGACGCCTTCCACACACACCACTTTACCAAACAGCTCTTCATTCTGCCGCAGGTCGCTCTCCTCTTCCTCACTGGAGGACGATGATGACTCTTCCTCTTTACTGTACAAAACAAAGACAGTCCATTTGTTCACTTGTAAGAAAGTCACACGCAATCCTTCAGGGCGTTTTTGCCATTAGGCAGTTACCTGGGGTGCCATGGGGGGGACACCAGACAGACTTTCAAAGGATCCCAGGCTAATAAGCCTCATATGGATAAATACATTATACTTGTCCTCTAACTAGAATTGAACATTTAAAACACATAATATGTTCTTTGCCAAATTGCCAAATCGTTTCTAAGCCACATTGCTTAGAAACGCCACTGCATTCCTTACTTGAGAAAACTTAGCAATGTGTAAAGTGCAAGTACTTTGTTTAGTCTGTTACAATTCAAAGCTTACATGAGTAAAAGTGCTAAAGTTCTAAATGTGTGGCGGATTGTGATTTTGAGATCTACTATTTTCAAATGAAAAATAAAAAGTATTGTCAATTTGAAATAATCCAGTAAAGTAAAAAAAAATGTGCTGTACTTAAGTACAGCACTTTTTTTGTAAGTACTTTGTTACTTCACTCCACTGCGGAGAACTAACAATTGATTCATTCATCATTATCCACTCTTCAGGCCCTGTTCACAGATGTTTGAAATGCTTTGTTCAAAAGGGTTATTTGTCTTTCTCTGTGCAAATTTTGTCTATGCCCAAAACAGGGATGCCAGTGTTAAAAGTGGTTAATGTGCACACTGCTGCTGTAAGTACACTCACCCAATACAACGTGCAATAATACATGTATTCATGCAAGTACAATGTGGAACTTGCATCATACTACCATGTGTCAAAATTCAACACTATGTATGCATATATATTGCTATACCAGGCGCCCCATACAGTCTGTAGCATACATGGAATGTTGTATACTGTATTTTTGAAGGCAGTTTGCCTTTATATGTACACACACCCACAGCATACACTACAAACACACACGCAGACAGCAGGTTTACAATAACCACTATCAGTGGATATCTCAGAATTAATAAAGAAAATAATGTAACCACTGAGAGCCATTACTTCACCACAGCTGGCATTATGTACAGTACACTGCAGCACTGGAAAAAGTACTACAAATGAAAAAAAAGAAAAAAAAAAAAGTTTCACTGAAGTAAAAGTATCAGTACTGCAATGTAGTACTACTTGGTTAAACACTTACGTTTAACCAACATAAGAGGAAATATAGCTGCAAGCAGCAATAAAACGTGACCAAGCAAGCAGCAATAAGGAGTCAGAACAATATGCAGAAGAAGGAACATATTTTTGAGAAATTATCTGAGGGGAGGCTTTTGCCCCGGGTCCATACAATAGTGAATGAATAAATGAAATGTAAAATTCCTACAGTAGCCTACATGTCAACCTGGCCTCCTACAACAAAACTGATAAAAGCTTGGACAATTACAGTACAATTCAAGTACAACTAGAAGAAATTGTGAAATAAATGTGATTGGACACTAGTTAACAACAGTTGTTTAATGGCCACTTTGTTCAAGAAGTTAATCTAACATAATCTGGCACAATGTTTTAACCACTACACTGTTACATGAAATGATCAAGGCTTGTACAATGCAAAGCTTTCGTTGGGTAGGTTACTACTGGAAATCTAGAATGTCGGGGTATGACTTGGCTAAGAATCGAACCCCGGTCTCCCAGTCTCAGGGCAGACACTCTAACCACAAGGCCACTGAGTTGGTGCCATTACCATTACATTGAGTTTTATCATCTCAATCACAAAGTGACATTTCCGTGAATGTCACTTTCATGATATGCGAGTGTAACTCAGTGCTATTGAGAAGTAGGCAGAAATACATTGGACTCAAAGTAAAAGACCACCTTGAATCCTTTTATGTTAGGTCTTTTTAAGTAATAGCGAATCACACACATTGCAGAGACTTTAATTGTCACTGTAAAATAATTCAAACCGGCTGTCATTTTACATCTCATCTTACTCACTTGAAACAATGTGTTTCAGACTATGATGTGTCACCGTTAGGCTCACTGTGACCACTGATCACGTGACTAACCCAATGTAAGTGTGTACCACATCATTGGCACAACTCTGTCTCTAAATGGCTCTGGTGCGTTGCATTAAAATTGGATTTTAGATCATGAAACAACACACTTGCAACAGTGTGCAGCAGTGGATAAACAAAGCACAAGACAAATCAGTTTATAAAGAAAACTGAAGCAATAAGACATGTGGGTGTGACAATCAGTCACATTCTGATGTGAAACTCTACATACAATATAAAAGTATACTGGTTTACGGCACTATGTTTGTATGAAGTGTATACTTTGAGTGCTCTCTTATTTGTTCATATTAGCAGCTTATAAAATATCCTTTAATCAAACAACTACCCTTTGTTTATTAATTAATGTGATTCATAAAATGACCAATGCCACGTCGCCGTATGTATTTGATGGTCAAATTAATTAATTTTCAAAGTAATTCAAACATTTCATTGATTGGGGGGATGCGGGTGGAGTAGAGCACAGCTATCAAACAATTGTTTGGTAAAGCCATGTGAGTTCCATTGTAAAAGCAGTGAGGTGGCTATCAAACACTAAACAGCACACATTTCATTACAGCTTGAAGTAGTTTGATACTTTACACGCACGCACGCACGCACGCACGCACGCACGCACGCACGCACGCACGCACGCGCGCGCGCGCGCACACACACACACACACACACACACACACACACACACACACACACACACACACACACACACACACACACACACACACACACACACACACACACACACACATACTGCATAATTATCTCAACAGCATTCAGAAAATGTTTATTCATTGAGAAAACTCATGCAAAGAATAGCCCTAATGTGGTGTAAGGCCAACATTGAGCTAAATGCTGCTTGGGGAAACCAAAGACAAGAGAGGACACTCCACCAGCCTCCACCATTTTGGAGTGACTTTTTGGAAAGATCTCATGGAGTGGTGTTATACTGCCATCTTGGAGGGATCTAGCGGTTCAAAATGTGTATTCTCATGCTATATACTATCTTTGGTAAACCCACCTGTGAGAGGACCTAAAGGACCCACAATGCAATGCAATCTAGCTAGCCTGAAAAAAAAAACCCACACACACACACACACACACACACACACATATATACAGTGAGGAAAATAATTATTTGATCCCCTGATGATTTTGTAAGTTTTCATGATTAGAAAGAAATGAGCATTCTGTCATTTTTATGGTACTTTTATTTAAACAAATAGAGACAGAATATGAACAAAAATGTCCACAAGAAAATAATATTTAAAGGTTATAAATTAATTTGTGTTAGAGCTCGTGAAATAAGTATTTGATCCCTAAGCACAACCTGACTTAATACTTGGTGGAAAAACCCTTGTTGGCAAGCACGGAAGTCAGAAGTTTCTTGTAGTTGGTCACCAAGTTTGTGCACATCTCAGGAGGAATTTTGGCCCACTCCTGTTTAGATATCCTCCCCAAAACCTCAAGGTTTCGAGGTTGTTGCTTGCCAACTCAAAGCTCAATCTCCCTCCATAGATTTTCTTTAGGATTAAGGTCTGGAGACTGGCTGGGCCACTCCATGAGCTTAATGTGCTTCTTCAAGACCCATCTTTAGTGCTCTGGCTGAGGGAAGGAGGTTCTTGTCCATGATGTTGCAGTGCATGTCTCCATTCATCGGCCACACAATGCAGTGAAGTTGCCCTGTACCCTTAGCAGAGGAACAGCCCCAAAGCATAATGTTTCCACCTCCATGCTTGACGATGGGGATGGTGTTGTTAATGATTTGAAGGCAGCTGGGACCACAGTCACAAAAAAAAACATTGGTAACACAGTACACCATAACGGATTGAAATCCTGCAGTGCCCAGTCATGTCCCTCTGCTCAAGAAGGCGCATAGAGGCCCGTCTAAAGTTCACCAATGAACACCTAAATGATTCAGACCAGGCTGCGGGGAAGGTGATGTGGTCAGAAGAGACCAAAATTCAACTCTTTGGCATCCATTTGACTTGTCGTGTTTGGAGGGAGTGAAATGCTGAATACAAACCCAACAACACCATCCCCACCGTCAAGCATGGAGGTGGAGACATTATGCTTTGGGGCTGTTTCTCTGCTAAAGGTACAGGGCAACTTCACCGCACTGTGTGGCGGATGGATGTGGCCATGTACCGCAGGATCTTGGACAAGAACCTCCTTCCCTCAGCCAGAGCACTGAAGATGGGTCGTGGCTGGGTCTTCCAGCATGGCAACAACCTAAAACATACGGCCAAGGCAACAAAGGAGTGGCTCACAAAGAAGCACATTAAGCTCATGAAGTGGCCTAGCCAGTCTCCAGACCTTAATCCTATAGAAAATCTATGGAGGGAGCTTGAGCTTCGAGTTGGCAAGCAACAGCCTCGAAACCTTCAGGATTTGGAGAGAAGATCTAACCAGGAGTGGGCCAAAATCCCTCCTGAGATGTGCGCAAACTTGGTGACCAACTACAAGAAACTTCTGACTTGCTTGCCAACAAGGGGTTTTCCACCAAGTACTAAGTCAGGTTGTGCTTAGGGATCAAATACTTATTTCACGAGCTCTAACACAATTTAATTTATAACCTTTAAATATTATTTTCTTGTGGACATTTTTGTTCATATTCTGTCTCTATTTGTTTAAATAAAAGTACCATAAAAATGACAGAATGCTCATTTCTTTCTAATCATGAAAACTTACAAAATCATCAGGGGATCAAATAATTATTTTCCTCACTGTATATATATATATATATATATATATATATATATATATATATATATATATATATATATATATATATATATATATATATATATATATATATATATATATATATATATATATATATATATATATATATATATATATATATATATATATTAAAGGTGTCGACGTTAACGCATTAATCTCGTGTTAACTCAGCCGTGCGTTAACGGCGTCAAAAAAATTAACGCATTAACGCAGATTAACACAGTGACGATGGCTGTCCTTGGTGCGGCAGGCCACAGAAGTACTTTACGTCCACACACAAACACAGTGATGGTGTGTACAAACTGCAAACCGGTTTGTACAACAAATGCGGGTACACATTTGTTGTACAAATCAAAAATCCAGGCAGAAAATCAGGCATGAGCATTTTTCAAACTGCTTAAAATGGCAGACACTCTGGAGGTGGAGGTGGAACTCTGGATGTGTGTTCTCATGCTATATACACTATCTTTGGTAAACCCACCTGTGAGAGGACCTAAAGGACCCACAATGCAATGCAATCTAGCTAGCCTGAAAAAAAAAACCCCACATATATATATATATATATATATATATTAAAGGTGTCGGCGTTAACGCGTTAATCTCGTGTTAACTCAGCCGTGCGTTAGCGGCGTCAAAAAAATTAACGCGAGATTAACACACTGACGATGGCTGTCCTTGGTGCGGCAGGCCACAGAAGTACTTTACGTCCACACACAAACACAGTGATGGTGTGTACAAACAAATGCAAACCGGTTTGTACAACAAATGCGGATACACATTTGTTGTACAAATCAAAAATCCAGGCAGAAAATCAGGCATGAGCACTTTTCAAACTGCTTAAAATGGCAGACACTCTGGGGGTGGAGCTTACCGGTCAAAGTTACAGATGTGTTCCACATGAATCAAGGAACATGTAGAAACAAGTCCCATGATTTTTGGCCAAACGAGGCCCGAGTTATGATTCGTCAAATGCTTCAGTTTCAAAGAATTGTTATAGCGCCCCCATTTGAGCAATTGGAGTAAGACTGGTTTTGCTGCTATTTGGCAACCCCCTCTACAAAACTGTAAAATATCAGAAGCAGATTACGCTGCATGTGTAGATTAGGGGCATTAGAATCATTTTCACGAACGAGCAATTTTCATTGGCTCGTAAAAACATAATTTTTTCTCTTAAAACAAAATTCACACCTATTTTCATATTCGTATGCCTCCAAAGTTCATGTGTAGGTCATTGTTATGCATTTTGATCAAAGATTGTAGGAGAACAGCTATTTTAACTGTTTTACATATAATTCAAGATGGCGGTTCATCTAAAGGTCAGAGGTCAAAAGTCAGACTACAAAAGTTGTTCGGCATAAGCAGACGCATAAGTGAATATAAGTTACATTTCTGAGAGTCAAGCAGTTCATGAGTTATAAGTGTTTAAAGTTTGCAATTTCAGTTGAGTGCTATAGCGCCACCATTTGACCAGTGGTCACAGGCTTCGCATCATCACCGTTTGGCATCACCCTCTACCAGATTACCAATTTTCGCGAAAACCGACTGTACGGTTCAGCCAGAACAGCTATTTTTGGCGGAAGAAGAAGAAGACGAAAAGCAGTCAATATCAATTAAGTGACCAAGTCCACTTCGTGGACTGCTTGGTCACTTAATTAAAAACGTACTTGAGTGAAAGTATTAGCATCAGCATGTAACTAAAGTACCAAAAAATGTGTAGTCATTGTGCAGAATGTCCCATTTCCAAGTTTTCAAATGCATAAAAATCTTTTGAAAATAGACGATCTACAAGCTCATACATTCACACAGTCACATCCCAACCTATTCTGAGCTTGTAGATTGGCTATTTTTAAATGGCCGAATTGTATAATGGGCTGAAGTGGCTTACTCTATGTTTGCATTAATAATAAAAACCTCAGTATGTATTCAAAGGAATGTAGTGGAGTAAAAGTACAACATTCGTATGCAAGACGAAGTGGAGTAGAAGTAAAAACACCGACAATAGGAAATACCCTATTACAGTACTCAAATACCTCAAAACTGTACTTAATTACAGTTGTTAAATAAATGTACTGCTACTTTCCAGCAGTGACAGAATGGAAGCGTTCCATTCTGTGCACTCTTCAGAGTTGAAAGTGCACAGACTTCATTGTGTGCGTTTCACTAAATGATGCTAGTTCAGTGCACATGTGCGCACTGCACAGGGCCAACCCCAGCAGGACTTGGAGTGGTACAATCAACAGAGCTGCAGTAAACATCTAAGGCTTCGAATCACGACACAGATGCAACAGGCAATACTTATGTTCCTATAGCCGATAATTCATGCATGTGGTACTGTAGCTTGCACTGAAACTGTGAAACTGCGACGCTTACATGTTGAACGCATCTGTTAACTGCACTAGTTATATTTTCTCATATTTCCCGGTGCCATAAAAGCCCTCAAAGATCAATCCACAGCTCCAGGGTGTCAGCATATTGAGGCTCGAGATTAGATTAAAGCGAGGCGACCGGACCCAGAGGTGTGCATAGTTGAGTCGCGTGGCTCATTGAAATACTTGTTAGTTCGAGTGGGTGGGGAAATTCAGTTTCAGTCGGTGCTCAGATGGTTATGAGCACACAAGGGGGAGCAGTTGGAGATTAAGCGGCTTGATCAGGGACACTTCCAACTGATAAAATCCTGCATTGCCATTTTCAATTAATTTGGTGTGTCTGGTGGCGAGTTTGTTTTTTGTGTGGGCAGAGTAACATTCAGTATATACATACATGCATGTATGCATATGCATGCAACACTCCGCGGCACAACTAACGATGAATAAGTAAAAGACTCTGACATCATCCATAGTTCTTTTGAGGTAAAGACCAAAAGAAAAAGTGGTAGAAGGCTCTAATGTGCTACTGGGACTACTCCGAGTCAATATTATATCAACGTTCAAGAGTAATATTGACTTTTCCCTGAGTACCATTAGGGAGGTAGTCGGAGAATGAGATTATGTAGCCGAGTGTCCTCTTTATACGAAGAGGAGCCCCAATTATCTCCGTGCACAACCCTCCCCCCCCCATACCCACCCAACCCCCCCGCCATCTACAGTCAGTTCCATCTATTCCCTGATGAGAACCGTACGGCAGCCTCCCCGGAGAAGCAGCATAAGAACATAAAATATCCATCGGAGCGGTCGCCTGCGCCGAGAGGGAAAGATGATCGCATGTGCCTGAGCTGACTGCACGGCGCCATGGCTGTCCCCCTGCACACACGCACGCAGATTAACGCCTGCCATCAATAGCCGATCTACACACTCTCAACGCATCGCAGCGCAACATGTTGAGTGCTTGTAGATTGGCTATTTTTGGTGCGCGACAATGGAGCCTAAGGTTGAGGTAGAAGACATGCCCCCAGACTCCTCCCCTGTGCATGTTTATTATGAAGGGGCTAAGATGAGTCGGAAGGGCATACCATTGTTATTTTTTTCCGACACCGAGAGAGCCATCTGAATCTTAAACAACAGCAAGATCATCTTATGTTACACAGTAGAATTCGCAGCCTGGATCTCACAGAGAGGGAGGAGAGCGATACTCACACTGGATTCGAGCGCCGGCCTCGGTTGCCCTTCTTGCCGATGACAGGGGTGCCAAAGTGCTCTGGGTTGGTGAGCGGGAGCCTGTCGAGGGTCTGCAAGGGAGACAAGACAGAGGTCAAAAGACAGTGTCATATGAGGAGGAAGATTTTTTAAAGAAAAGTTAACAGTATTTGTTTAAACTTTGTTTTTATTTGGGCACGAGCAACAGTTCATTAAGTATGCCTGGTTTGCCCGGAGCCACAACTTTGGATGTATGATAAAGGGAGAGGAGTTAGGAGTTATATTACACTTTTTTTCTTTCATTGGTATGTTTGACTGGAAAGGTTCAGACACCAGGAAGAAACCCTAAATACAAAGGGAAGCCAACATTGCACATAATAAAACACACACCAAAGGGTCTAATTAAGTACTGTCTCTTAAACAACTCTTAAACAAGCACATCTTTATTTAGATCTGAATAGCAGAAGGCCGAGCATTCATCCTGTGTGCAGCTTGAAGAAATTCTTTGCACCTATTCACGAGTTGCCGTGGCTGAAGCCAGGGTGGATTTTTTTTTTTACTTATCACACTTGCATTAATATCAGCTTAGTTTTCTTGGCCCTCTGTGCATTTCACACAGGAAGTACAAAGTGGTTTATTTAGTGTCAGAAAGCACAAAGAGATGACGCAAAAAAGTACTTGACTGTTGGGAGATTTCAGACAAACAGAATGCTGGCGTTCTAACTGTTGCTGGTGGTGCAACAACAGGGTACTCGCCTCGCTCTCTGCAAAATGACGTGCTCCTTTCAGGCAGAGCGAGGAGCGCCTGAGGGTCTTCTCGTCGCCGTCGTCGAACACTGCGGAGATGAGAGTGGAGAAAGAAATGCTGTTAGCTTGTTTCTGTATCTAGGCCAGGCGTCCAGACACAAGCGCCATGCACACACGCAGAGTCAGACACACTCATACACACACACACACACACTCCGACCTCCAGGCCAGTAAATCTCAAACAAACTCCTTCCTTTGCACGTACTAAAATGTGCCATGCTTTAGCACAGCCATCTGGTTTCCATGTTTTAAAGGTACTGTAATATAGGCAATTTTAGTGTGTACAAACTTTGTGTTTGTGAACAAATTTGAATCTAACTCACCTCCACTCTATTGGCTCATTATGAAACTGCTAGAGACTGCTGCCTTGTGAGTAGCTACCCAAAACACACACTAGCACCACCTTGTCATGAGCCAGACGTCAATTTCATTCTTTGTTGACAACAATAAAGTTCTGGACCGCCTACAGTATCTGTCCGCAGGGAAACAACTGCAGCATCAAAGTAGAATCGACGTAGAGGAGAAAAAGGCAAAAATATAGCTATATACAGTATACAGTACATGTATACACATTTTGGTTTTTGTCTAAAAAGTTACCTATAACACCTTAAATCCCAACAAGTTGTTTTCTAGGTGTTTTTCGAGGCAGACTCTGACACAAAGCCAGTCCATACTGACCCCATGGCATCATTAGAACATCAAGGACCACATCCACTCCTCCCGGCTGTTAAAAGGACAGCGAAATGTGTCCCTTGAAAGTCTGTGATTTGATCTCTCTTAATCCACTGGGGTGCAGTGGTGGTTCAGAGGTCCAGCGAAGAGATTAAATATCAACTCACCCACAGTGTATATGCTAGCATCTGTCAGCTTATTGATGGTAGCCTCCTGGTAAACTCCATCCTGGTTCTTCACCTCCACAACAGCACCCACCTGAAGGTCCAAGCGTGAGAAACATTGTAATTATTCATTATAATTATTGAATATTACTATTATTATCATTATTATTATGGATCTTTCTAACTGACTGATAAACTATGAAGGTAAATGTACAAGTTCATAGCATCCCTATTCAGCAGCAAAGCAGAGTGAGAGTCCAAGTTTACTGAGTTTTGTGGTTAAAATCTGAAATATACTTTTCTTTCTATGAAATCAAATGAAAAGGTGCAATCATTTATGCTTCAGCTTCTCTAAACTAAGGACTCCTTGTGCTGAAAGACATGGAAATCTCTTGATCTAAAACATGATGAAATAGAAGCAATCAGTGGTGCAAAGAACGAACGAAAACAAAAAAGCAACTATATAAGCCAATAACACCAATGAACCTCGGTAAGGCCTGTAAGTAAAAGAATGATTTATGGTGCTGTTCTGTTTGCTTAAAGTAGTCTCTGGAGACTGACTGTTGACTATAGCGCTGCTTGTCTTATGCTTGGTGTTTAAGTTAGTAACAACGGCCCTCAGTGACAGGCCACCTCCAGCCTCCTCCTCCTCCTCCACCGCCGCTGCTGCTGCCGCCTTACCTTCAGAGGTCCTTTGATGTGTTCGTCATGAACCTCGGCCGTGGACAGATCTGGTTTAAAGGTCACCTGCCGGAAAGGAGAGGTGGGGGGGGGGCAGAATCAGCAATGAGAGTGTAAACAAATAATTCCCCCAACGGGTTGGCCGAGGCCACAGGAATCTCACACACTAGAGAGACGGCAGAGAGAGAGAGGGAGAGAGACACACATACACACACACACTACTACTGCCCCTGGACTCTATATAACTGGGCTACTACGCTGATTAGACTCGTGAACTCCAGTCTCACGCTGGTCTAGTCCAAAGCAAAACATCTTTATTGCTTTTGAAGCGACGGCATTTATGACACCGCAGACGGGGAAAAGAAAGAATTGCCCGCGGTGCCAAGAAGAGAAGTGTTGTTGTGTGGTCCTATCCACACCTGCCAGGTTGTGTGCACACAGTAATGCATTGTTAGTACTCTATGGCCTATGGCATTGTGGTTATGTTCACTTGTAATTGTGAGAAATTACATACATATGGAACAATTGTAATATTGTCTGTAGTCGGTTTCTGCTGTGTCTGTAAGGTGGTGTATGTTGCATGACCATCCCCCTTTACACACACTCTCTCTCACCCCCCCCTCCCACACACACACACACACACACACACACACACACACACACACACACACACACACACACACACACACACACACACACACACACACACACACACACACACACACACACACACACACACACACACACACACACACACACACACACACACACCCCCACCCACCCACCCTCAGCTGAGAGATGTAGCAAAATCATAATCTGATCAAACAGAGCCTGACAACATCAGCTATGTGACATCAGCAATGACTCATCTCCATTCATTGTCCATATAACTCTAGATAGCCGCTTACACATACAACAACTTTATTTCACTGTGCCCACAACAATAAATTAAATTGGGATACATGCTTTTCAGTTTAAGCCTCCGTCTGATTGGACCGACTTGTCCGTTACATGTTTTGATGTAATGTTTTGTCTACGTGCTGTGCCCGTACCACTGATTAGACAGTGTGTCCTCTTTTGGTTTTAGAATCAGGGGTGTCAATTTGTTTGAGGAACACTGATTGTACTATAGAAAGAAAAAAGAACAGAGCAAACTTTGGTCCAGTGTGATTGAGCTTGTAATTCTCCACCACGCACAACACCAACGAGAGAGATGTTAAGCATTGTTACCCCAACAAGACAAGGCTGCCGGTAGACAATGGTCCCACTTGACAGTAAGACCAGAAAATTGGCATCATTAAATTCTCACTGTGATGGGAGGGACCGGGGGAGAATGAGCGAAACTCAAGCTGAGCACGATGATAACAAGACGCAACTAGACAGTGACTGAAACATATGAGACGACGGCCGTGAAAAAGCAGGTCATTAAAGAAAAGACGAGATGGGGAAGAGAATTGGTAAAGCTACTTCCTGAGGCAGACCCTTTTCTTCCACTATGGAGATAATTGCATTCCTTGCCTCGCAGAAGAGAGGAATTCCCTGCCCTCATCGGGATGGGCAGGGAGGGGAGCCCTCCCTCTTTTCCCCAGAAAGGGGAAGGGGGGTGACGGAGGGTGACGGGCTGTGGATCAGGGGCGGATGTAACATGTCCCGTTGGGGGGGGGGGGATACGTTGGAGGGTATACCATTTTCTCCTGCCCCTCCATACCATTTTCAGTTACAGGACTTTTATTAGGCAATGATAACATCAGTTGTTGTTGAAGTTGCAACAGACACGCAGCATGCATAAAGCTAAAGGTCTGACTCAGAGAATTTTCTGTTTTCAATGATGAAACACTGTTGGTTTAGTGGTGACACAGCTGTAGTTAGTTAGTAGCAGTAGTAGTGTTTCAAATCATTTTAAATATAAGCACTTTAATTTGAAATATCTTGGGTTGCTTTGCATCGTGTTTGGGGTGCCAGACTGGGTATTTAGGAGGGCATTGCCCCCCCATGCCCATGCCTAGATCCGCCCCTGCTGTGGATGAGGTCCCCGCACAGCTCCCCTCCCCTCCTCCCTCCCCCTCTCCAAATCCTCCACTTGTTGTGGATGTCAGAAACACCTGATCCCTCCGGCAAGAGGAGCTTCGCCTCCGATCCATGATTCAACGCAGTCCCCGCATTAAACGGCATGACAGCTTGAATCTAAACAACCCGGTCAGTGCCAGACTCTACCGATCCATCAAAACCGTATATGACAATCGACTAAATCAGCACCCCGGATTTGAGGGCTGCACAACTTCCCCGTACCGTAACCAATTTTAAAAGTTCATGCTAGGTAATTTCACCCACTGGAAAAAAAAAACTTTGTGCAGACTGAGGAGGGTTACTGTATATGGGTGATGACAGACAGGTTACAGTTTTTTGGACCCATTTGTGAGGGGAAGCAAAATCGTATTCAGGGTTGTGTGGCTCATAGAACTTTCTAAACATTAGACTCCAGAAAGTTGATAATTATTGAGGGCCCAGGACTGTAGTCCGGTTTAACCACTTTGTATTCCTACTGATAAAAGGTGCATTTCTATAGCACAGGGGTGCCCACACTTTTTTGACTTGAGAGCTACTTTCAAAATGGCCAGCTCAACAAGATGTACACATCAAAAACGTGATTATTCCATTACTGAAATTCCATGGTGTTACTGTTAGTATAATGCACTTAAAATGAGAAAATAGGGGGGAGAATTGGAACGTTTTTCTTGTACAGTATATGCTGCTACTGACGTTTGAAAACAAAGTATTTTGTGTTTGAGTTGACAGTCATTTATTCAAGGTTAGGGGACTGTCAAGTGATCTACCTGCGCACAGAGCGCAGCCTGTGTGATCTACTGGTAGATCTCAATCTACCTTTTGGGCAGCCCTGCTATAGCATCTTCATCCAAGACGCTTTACATTGATCGTGCATAGCATTCACACATCCATGCACTCGCATAAAACAAATTGCCTACACTTAGCTTGAACAGAACCTAAAGCCAGATGAAAGAAATCAGTGGCGTACGTTGCAGCCATCCACTTTGTTCAACAAGCAGACAGCGCCTAATGAACCGAACGGCTTGAGAAGCAGTCATTACAGAGGAATATTCAGAATCACAACAACCCGCAGCCTAATTTGCTCGCCTATGATTCAATGTTTGTGCAAAGTGCACACACACGTTTGTCTCTCTCTCTCTCAAAAGAATCCCCTTTCTCAACACCGTACGGCAATACGAGTGGAAAGGGCTGTCACAAAAAAAAAACCTCGACACCAACTACTGGCTCGTAACCAGGAATCTCATAGAAGGTATATAATTCATCATGCCGTTTGAGCCGGAGCTGGAGATGAAACGGCTCATCATCTGACAATTACAGCTGCTATGTGCCGGAGCGATGAACATCTCGGCTCTTTTGTCTGTACATGGAAACTACAATAAGTTGACACGGCGAACAGCCCAGCATCCTGTCTTATACAGTGTCTTTGTTCCTCCCACACGCTTGTGCAAAGTAAAAAAAATAATAAAACAGAAAAAGATGAGTGATCTGTCGCTATTGTATTAGCCAGATGCTCCAGTCCCACTGGGAGAGCAAAGCAGAGAGAGAGAGAGATGGTATACCATACCTGGGCATTATGCGGCCCGGGGGCCAAATGCGGCCCTTTGGCTGACTCTGACCGGCCCGTGAAAGGGTACTGTGGTTTTCAACCAGCGGTCCGGGGACCACCAGTGGTTCTTGAGAGAGTTCCAGTTAAATATGGAAAGTCGGATAACCAAATGTAACTCTTTGAGAGCGTAAAAATGAAATCAAATGGACCCTTGCAGGTCCATTTGGTTTCATGTTTACACTCTCAACAGTAAAAATAATCATCATGTGAATTAGCCAGAGAATGTAAAAGAATGGTCATTTTTGATCTATGTTTGCCTGTTTTGTTTGTGGAATCCAGCCTGGAATTGTGGACAAAAGCAAAATAAATCTTTAGTTTTGGGGTCTGTGGGGCTAAAATGTCATCAAATGGTGGTCCGTGGCTCAAATACTGAATAAATTGAGGGCACTGGTGTCAAAATGGTTGGTCTTACTCTTACTTTTATCTTGAAATCAAATGAATATTACGCAGACTTTAGTTCAGCCTTTAGTCTTGGCCCTCCATAATATTTCATGTATCTCGTTTGGCCCCTTTGGAAAAATAATTGCCCACCCCTGTGGTATACGATGCCTATTGTGTGATGCCTTCATTGGTACGGCACAGACACATGTTACACATGTCAGCCCCGGAGTGCAGTGGCCAAGAAGAGAAATGTGAGCAACTGGTGGCCCCCTAGGCCATTAGCTTGTGACCCCTAGAACCCCCTCAAGGACCACTGGGGCTCCTCCGGACTTGACTTTGAGAACAAATTGATATACAACAGGGGGTTTCAACCTTTTTGACACCAGGGACCACCATTTATTCAGCATTTGAGCCACGGACCACCATTTGATGACATTTTAGCCCCAAAGACCTAAAACTAAAGAATTCTTTTGGTTTTGTTCACAATTCCAGGCTGGATTTTGCAAACAAAACAGTGTATACTTCTTAATTAAGTGGTGCTAATTCATTTTCACATTCTCAAGAGTTACATCTGGTTAACAAATCAATTAGCCTGGGGACCATCTGGAACCATTTCAGGGACCACTGGTGGTCCCCGGACCACCTGTTGAAAACCCCTGATATACAAGATCGCAATACGAGCTTAGAGCTTGTAGTGGGCGATATATCTGTGATAGACACGACCACACCGTACAATATACAGTGTAAAGTAGTTACATTCTTGGCTCTGATCAATGTCTCATCTGTATGTGTGGTGGTGCCAACATATTCATACTGTTTTTCATGGTGTAAATCATGCAACACCGCTCACCAATTGAGAAGCGTAAAGCTGGCAGTAGAAACATTCAGGAATCACCACAGAAACGATAATTCCAGGATTTTACCACTTTAAACTAGGATCACAATTTAGGCATTTAGCAAATTGCCCCAGAGTGACTTACAACCTAGGAGATTGGAGGAATGGTGAGCGAGTGGCACGAACCCTAGTCAACCAACAACAGCAGGGTGAGCGAGTGGTCAAGTAAACAGACTGCCAAGAACACAACAGCGTAGTCAATTAAACACAGCAAGAGACTACAGTATATTCACATGGAAGCCATTTTTCACTAGAGCCTAACCAATGCCAGATTTTTGGATAGTTTTGAACTATCTTTTCATTATAGCATTGCTAAGCGCAATAATACTGATGTTGTCAGAAAACTCAAATAATAACCAAAATATCAATGGTATGTCATAGGTCTAGCCCTAATAAGATCACAACACAAACGCACACACACACGCACACACACACACACACATGCACGCAAGCGCAGACAATGATGGATGATAATCATGAGGGCAATTCATTGTCTTACCTTGGCCTTGACCAGTCGCTTGGCAGTCTTTATCTTGGCCTCACAGAAAGCTCCTCGGTACTTGGCGCTGACGTCCGTCCCTACGGTCAGGTAGGGGGGCTCGTCCAGAGTCTACAGGCAGAAAGAGAGGGAGGACGGCTCAGGAAGGAACATCCATTCTACACAATTCCTTCTAAATCACTAGTTCTCAATAAAAAAAAAAAGTCAAGAACTGCCCCCAGATGATATATGAACTCGTGCCACCAGGGATACCCAGACGATCTACAGTAAATTCTTCAACATTAACAGTAAACAATTTCAAGATTATTTTTTTCTTAAAAGGTCAAAAAAAACAGATGTACAAGCTCACAACAAGCACACAGTGTTGTGCTGTGAGATATTGTAGATCTGCTATTTTCCGGTTTTATTAAGTGTCTTTATTAAGTGTCTTTTATTAAGTGTCTTGTCTAAAATCGTAACCGTTTCATGAAATACTTATCAATGGTGAACAAAAAATATCATGTCAATGAGTCTCCCAAAGTATATTTGGCCGGCAATTTCCGCTGACTCACATCTCAACAGGTTTCGTCTCAGGGACCATAAGCATAATCAGCATAATCAAATCAAATCAAATCTATTGTGCTCTACACAATCAAATCTAGAAACAGTTATGCATAATCAAAGCTAAACATGAAAAAACATTCTTGCATGTTTGTGCACCCAGATGGCAACAAAACAGTCCACCGGAAACAAAGATATACTGTATCAGGATTCAGGAATGATCAAAGGAAGAAAAAAGATGGCATTTAAGAAGAGACTTGAACAGTTCAATGGACTCTGTGCACTTTTGATATAAAAATTCCAGAGCAGGGGAGCTGAAACAGCGAATGTGAACAGTGAACCTCTAGATCTTAAATTAGATGAGGGAACAGTCAAAAGCAGCTGGTCGGTGGACCTCAAAGCAAAAATTATTTCAAAGGTATATTCAATGACAGTGATTTCACTTAATTCAAACATCATTTATTAGGACCCTCCCTGTCCCCAGTGAAGAAGAAGGGGTCAAGAAGCCCTAGTGCGTGTGTGTGTGTATTTTTCAAAAATAGCAGATCTACAAGCCCACGAGCATCTACAAATGTTACATTATGTTGTACTCTTACTACAAAATAACGGTTAAGAGTGGTTAAAATAATTCTGATGTTATATTAACTAATACTTTTGCTTGGGGTGGAGACGACTGCCATACATAGACTATACAGGAATGAACATAAACAACACTGATTATGGGAAGACTACTATGTCTATGAATGAAAACACATAAGGCTGTTCTCTGGGAACCCCTCCATTCTCCCTGACTGTCACACACAGCGTGTGTGTGTGTGTGTGTGTGTGTGTGTGTGTGTGTGTGTGTGTGTGTGTGTGTGTGTGTGTGTGTGTGTGTGTGTGCAGCACTGTTCACCACCAGGACAGAACGCCACCATGCTTTCACACAGAGCAGGCCACCGACAGACACATAACCCACACAGCTGAGTGATTCATCTGGTGAACCAAAAATGAAAGAAAAAAGAAAAGAAAGAGAAAGAAATAAAAAAAAACGCATACCATCTGCTCTGGGTGTGGGAGAATTTGCCTCGGAGGGCAGAAGAAGAGAAAAAGCAACTACCGGGAGTATAATGAACACAACCGTGACGCTAATAAAAGGCACAAGGCAGAGTCTTGTATCATCACTGGATGTGTGTATGGGACTGTTGTGCCTCAAGGACACAGCGGGGCAGAGGTTGGAATAGAAGCCCATGCAGGATACAGACGTGCCGTTTCCACAGCGGAGAGAGAGGGGGGGGGGTGACCATCTTCACTACTTGAACCCTGTAGTCCAGTGGTTTTCAATCCAGGTCCCACTATTTATTCAGAATTCTAGCCACAGACCACCATTTGATGACATTTTAGCCCCACACAGACCCCCAAACTAAAGATTTCTTTTGCTTTTTTACTTATTGATATACAGATCAATAAGGGTCCATTTGGTTACCAATGGTCCATCATTTGATGCCGAGTTTATTCTCTCGGACCCAAAAACTGAGGATTTTCAAGTTTGTGTCCACAATTTAGGAGAGATAACCGGCAAAACATTAACAATAACAATTGTTCTACATTTTTCTAAATGTGTAGATTCTTGAAAGTTAACTAAGTCATCATTTAAATACAATTTAACTCTTGAGAGTGTAAAAATGATACCAAATGGACCCGCAAGGGTCCATTTGGTTTCATTTTACGATCTCAAAGAGTTACAGATCTATAAGGGTCCATTTGGTTACAAACGGTTCATCATTTAGCTGGGGAACACCTGGAATCCTCTCAGGAACCACTGGGGGTCCCCGGACCACTGATTGAAAACCTCCGCTGTAGCCTATTCTGTTGCCAAGAGTTGTTGTCGGTGGAAAGTAAAAGCTCATAGTGAGCTTTCGAATTATTCGAAATATCAAATGTATATGATTTCAATTTGAAATATTGCAGCCTAGTATGGTGTAAAACATTGCCGTTCTTTCTCTGTTTACTCTGGTCCTGTATTAGCCACGGTTGGTGCAGAGAAATGCCCTCTTATACTGCATCCTGGACAGAGTGGCCATATTCCATGATTTATCAATCTCTTATTGGATTAAATATGCATCCCATGGTCAAGAATAGGATAAAGTGGGAAAAGGAGTTGGGTGAAACTTTGCCTGATGAGTGGCTTCCCTGCCCTGGACCCAGCCCTACTAGCTGCCTCTGGTGTCGTCAGTACCTGTTGAAAATCTGAGTAGGGCAGTGGATTCAGTGTTGCCAACTGCCAAAATCCAAAATGCACTAGTGGCACTTCAAATATGCACTAGAATGCGCTAGATGCTTGCCTGGAAGGGAACATACTGTATATGTTGTATATAAACAAAAATGGACCCGCAAGCCGCAAGGGTCCATATGGTTTCATTTTTACGCTCTCAAAGAGTTACACGAAAAGGGGACGCCCAAGAAACACCTGGCGCAGAGACCTGGAGGCGGACATGCAGACCATGAAGATGACCTGGAACCAGCTGGAGAGAACAGCCCAAGACAGAGATGCCTGGAGATCGCTTGTTGGCGGCCTATGCCCCAGAAGGGGCAGTAGGCGTAAGTAAGTAAGTAAGTAAAGAGTTACATCTGGCTAAACAACTGTCCATCATTTAGCCTGGGGACCGCGGGTTGAAAACCACCGTCATAGGAGGAAAAATGGTGAAAAATTACGGTTTTAACTCTGGCGCCTGTCAACCAATTTCGCCCCAACTCACCAGCAAAAAAGCACTAGATTTTCCGCCAGGAGTTTTTCACTAATTTTGGCGCTGGGGGGGTCTGAAAAGAAGCTAAATATAGCGACAAATGCGGCAAGTTGGCAACACTAGGTGGCTTGGCCAAAAGCCCTGTCACTCAACAATGTCAAACAACAAACATGGCAGCCCCCACTGCGGTGAATTGTGAACCATATCAATCCAGCTATTAAACTGACCTATGTTAAATAGTTTCTTTAAAGAAGCACTGGGTTTTAATTATAAACATCATCCAACATATTGTATTGCCTTTGTTCACAGACTTCACATGCTAGTAATGCTTGACAGCTACAGTATGTTTGTTTAGTTTAGTTAGCAACCAAGCTAGCACATTAGCCACATGAATGACAACAACGTAGTCTGCTTTCCCAATATCCTGATTGGTTGGTATGAACCAATCACCGAAGACTGCTGCTTTGACAACACCCAACCCATAAGCTGCAGTCTCTGAGTAAAAAAATGAAATAATTCAGACTGAGCGTCAGGCAAAGATTAGGCCGTATTCAATTCAAAATGCTTCATAGACTTCATTACTGCAAATCTAAACGTGCCACAATATATCCAGAAGTTGATGATGAATGTGATAGATATGCCCTCTCACCAGCTAATCATACTCATATGTTCGGCTCTTGCCCTAATTTGGTACATTATTGGACTATTATTGGGTACTTGAAGTTCATTTGGAGCTGTCACCCTAGATAGCCATTTCTGGAGTACCACCAGCTATTGCACTTCTAGCCTAGCCTGGCTCAGCCCTGAATCAGCACCTTAAAAAAAAAAAAGTTTAAAAATAGTTCATAATTTTATGCCTTGGGGGGTGCTATTTTACTGTTCCTGTCATAGGTATGACGTCACAGGAGATTTTCCTTAGTGTCTTAGTGTCTATGAAAATTGCTGATACAGGTCCTACCGGGTTGCCCCAGCATCCCCATCCTGGAGGCACATAAAGCTCATCACATTAACATGTCGCGTTATGGCACGTTGTGAGCTGTTATTTTTGTCAAAGACTCAGAGGCAGAAATTCTACTTGAATACGACCAACTAATTCCCCATTAAATAATCCCTCATTGGAAGATTATGAATTAATAATTACATTTCTCTTTGGCTTTAATGTTTCTTAAACAAAGGTTGCATATAAGGCAGATAAGACAAATAGATAGACAAAATCTTCTTAGTATGAAGCTATTATGCTTTAATAGCTTTATACTAAGAAGAAAAGACAGGATAGCAGATATCTATGAACTTGTACATCTGCTATTAGGAACATGTTTTGACATGGAATTGATTATGATGATTACGCAATGTCGGTTAACTCAAATAATTGGGATTTAGGCGATAATGTAATAATTGCCACAGCCTATAGTGACAGGACAAGAACACTTGATTTGTGGAAGTTACAAGCAAGATCGAGGCAAGTCTAACAGCACTCCCTCATGGTGTAATTTGTGAGCCTGGATGGAACAGGATTGATCATTAACTAGGGTAAATCAATACGGGGGACTTCCACCAGAGCGGTTAGGATGCTCAGCGCTCACCGCGTCAGCACAGACCTTTAGCAGTGGTGGAAAAAATACTCAAATCTTTGACATAAATAAATGGATCAATTTTGCAATGTGCTGTAGAAATACTGTGTTACTAGTAAAAGTCAAAAGTGGAATTCAAACTATAGGGTAGATACCCTCACAAAAACACGCAGTAATCCTGGGTTCTAAACTGCCTCCTCCTGGCCAGCCGGGGCGCCTGATGGAGGGGACTGGAACTGGTTAGAATAACCTGTTCCTTCCACGTGCTACGTCCAACCAGGGAAACTCCCCCCTGTCAGGTGAAAAGAAGGCAGCTTGGACACCTGACTCCTCATGCGTTGAAGGAAGCATGAGGCAAGTCCACTGCCTCCCCAGGTTGGTGGAGGGTGTGTAGAGCCCAGGATCGCATTAGGAATTGGCACTGGGTGAAAAATGGATTACAAAATCGTGGGATAAAAAGAAAATCCAAATTGTACTTGTACTTAGTTACTTTCCACCCCTGGCTATTAACTTGCACCACAATCACAGGCTCTGTGCGGCCTTTAGTTACATATGCGTCACCTGACAAGGCAGTGTCATGTTTGCAAACGTTTGTGGAAAGAAATAATCTATTGTTGTCACTTAAACGCTTTAACTTGTCAGGTGTCCCTGTCAGTTATGGGATCATGAAAAACTGAGCATCAAACAATCACTCGTATTGAAAGAAAACCTCCCGGCAACAGCACTGTATTGTGAGGATGATTTTAAATAAAAAAGACAGCAAATGCTCCCAGAAGTTTGTCCAAATTACTTTAAATGAACAACAACTCATTCAATGTGAAGTATACAAAATTCATTTAGCCTTGTGTGCTTACTTGATCTAAATTAAATGAACAGCAGCAAGTCCAATAATGTATGCTTTACTATGGCTTGCATTTAGCCTTGTTTGCTTATTTCATTTGCATGGGAATGTCAACATGTACAATATTGCATTTGAGATACTCTTTTTCCAGGTCAAATAAACAACTGATGAACAAATGGTGATCACTGAATGCTATCAGTGGCTTATTAATAGATCAGGGAAGTGTTTTTTACCTTGTTTAAGGCTAGGCAGAATATTGTTCTGAATTGAATATTGTCTTTCTGTGCTGATCAGTTGGAAATTGAAAGTCAAGTTAGTGCAGAACGAATGGAGTTCTTTGCACTGTATGTTCAGGTTCAGGTGCTCTGGAATTGAGGGTGTATTTTCAAGTGAAAAATGTGAATCAGCTATTACCAAGTAGTGGTGCAACAGTTGTGAAAAAGACTAAATGGGTTGTATTGATTATAGAAAAAAACATAATTGATTTTACTAAAATAAATCAACCTGGTTTTCTTTTGCAAAAGTAGCAACATATCTACAAACATATCTATTATACACCTCACTTGGAATAAATGCATTGGGAGCTTGTAGATCTGCGGTTTTCTGTGGCTCTATTGTGCAATAAAGTATAAAATGGTTTACAGGATCCATTAGCCTAATTGATTAGCAATAATAAAATATATACTTGGATTATTTCACTTTGACTCTTGACTTTTACCAGTTATGCATTATAGACCTTTAATTGAATTGGGAGAAAGGGGAAAATAATCTATAAAACAGTTAGTAAGGAGGACATAAGTATTAGTTAACTTGTTCCTGATAAGTGGCAACCAACAAGGCAGCGTATTTAGTGGGAAAGGTGGTGTTCCACTTCCTGGTGTAACCCACATTAATGTATTAATATTTAACCTAATGGATCCTTGCCAG
The DNA here is from genome assembly GCA_039105355.1 of Benthosema pterotum. Taxonomy (NCBI): domain Eukaryota; kingdom Metazoa; phylum Chordata; class Actinopteri; order Myctophiformes; family Myctophidae; genus Benthosema; species Benthosema pterotum. The sequence continues at coordinate 41,791,058 of CM076974.1, forward strand.
TCAAATTATGACTTTCACACTTAAACAGTGGTGTAAATAGGTTTTCAATCTAATGAGTCCCAGGATGAAGGGAAGGTCTTTTAGATGAGTCCCATGCAGGGACATTTGATGAGTCCCACACTTCAGCAACGCTATGAGTCAGATTTTCAAACTGCAACATTTATCTCCCTTTTAATTTTATATGGTTATAATGTGTTTCTATTCAAGTAGAAATGTAGTCCTATCTGAAATATACTGAAATATTTCTGTGCATGCTGTTTACAGTAGTGGGTCCCAGGGATGCAGAGCTTACTGTTCAAATGCGTCCCTGAACTATAAACTGCGTACTTGGATGCAGTTGGTCTACATCACTACTTAAACAGTGAGGATTTTACTGTAGCGTTGTCTATTAATATGAGCATATTCTCATGGTAGGGGTGCCTCCTGACTGTGCTCAGCTCAGTAGCCCTGCATGGGCATTACGTCAACCTTGGCTGGCTGGCAGTCATGATGATAATATCTGTCGAAAGGAGGGAACACCCTTCTCCCTGTAGGAGGACTGACGCAGCATAACAAGCCTTTCAACAAAATAAGTGCACCTCTCTCTGGCTTACTTAGTCTCATCAGGAGAACAACATTATGCCCGGTGACGGAAACAATGCGTTTGATGTCATCTTTTCACAACATCAACATTTCCTGCAGAAGCACACAGAAGAAAGACATGCCGTTTTGTTTTTCGTTTTTGTTTCCTTTTTTGCCGCACTTGTTCTCCTCACATCAGAACAATGGATTTAGGACTTATTTTCCTCTTAAAGGCCTATGCATGCTACACTTTTAGGTGATAAGGCGGCCGCTGAAAACTACAACATGAAGTCACACAGCCGTGGTAAGAGATTCACGTCTTAAGTTGCGTTTGCGTCCAAACCACCATTGACAGACACTTCCACACAGTGATGGGCAAGTTACTGGGAAAATGTAGTAAGCTACACTACTTGCTACTCTCGAAAAAATGTAGCTAAGCTACACTACAAGCTATCCCCAGAAAATTGTAGCAAGCTACACTACGACAAAAGTAGCTTGATGTAGCTTGCTACATCAACAGTACACTAGATAATATAAATATATAACCCAACTTAATGTACAACCTTCTAAATAATAATCATTATAATAAAATAATATAAATAAATAAATAATAATAATAATAAGAGGTAAATGTAGGAAAATGTAGTAAGCTACAATCCTTGTTACTCGAAACAAGTAGTGTAGCTTCACTACAAGCTACTCGAAACAAGTAGTGTAGCTTCACTACAAGCTATTCCCAGAACAAATGTAGTAAGCTACACTGCAAGTTATGGGAAAATGTAGTTAAGCTATGTAGCTTAGCTACTTGTAACAAGCTACTGCCCATCACTGCTTCCACATAGCGTGGAGCCCTGCTCCCTGACACCTCTGGTATAAGAAGACACTTGCCAGAGAGTATCCGTACGCAAAATGAAGTCCCAGTTACACACACTGGCACTTTCTGATCCACTGTCTTCAGCCAACAGAGTAGAGAGCCGGCACCGAGAGTATTGTATTATTCTCATGATCAGCTCCCAGGCTGCTGCTTCTGGGAGTCAGCCCAACAGCACATCAGGCAGAAAAATGCACAAATGCTGCCGAGTGACATCCCCCCACCACCACCACCACCAGCTCCAGTTGATACAAAGACAATTCTTGTTAAAAAAAAAAAAAACATCTGAGCCATGCACTTCGCTCACAGATAGGGCTCATTATAAGTTCTGTATTTAAACAGCTGAAGGCTGCTGGTCCACAGTCGGGGCAGGGCAGGACAGGGCAAGAAGCCTCTGTCTGTTCTCCACGGCCGAGAGAGAAGGGTTCTGACAGATGGGATCCAGGGGCAGAGTGCTAGTATTCTCCAGTCCCTCCGCCTCTTCAGATAAACACCTCATTAGTCTTTTGGCGCAGTCTGGCCGAACCGGCCAACACGGCATTTACATGACACAGCAGCAGGCCAGTTCCACCGGCTGACCATCTCTCTGGTAGGCAACGGCAGCACACGGCTTGCCTGCTTTGCAGTGTGATCCTGCTACTGTACATAGCCTGTCCGTGTTTTGTCTTACTTTCATTTGCACCAATAAGCCTCTTTGACTTTTCCCGCAGCTAAGCCTGTTCTTTTCTTCCTCTGAAAGGGACCCCAGGCTTCAGAGCCGGAGAGGGCATGAGGGTTATCTTGACAGCTGTGGCTGCCCAGACCTCCCCAACTCAACGAGGGAGGGCTGATAAAAACACCACCGCGGAGGCCAGATTTACATTCGTCATGCTCGCGCCAACACAAATAAGTGGGTTTGTTATTTCCACCGATAATGGCCCTACATTTCCTGCATTCATTACAGAGCAAGAAAGGGAATTTCATTCCATTGTTTGATCGTTTCAGCCTAGGCCGCCGGTGTCTGGGAGACACACACCGTCCCCGCAGTTAAATTTCTCCACGCTCGTCTCTCTCTCTCTCTCTCTCTCTCAGCGGCACATGGCGTATTTTTTCTCCCCTCGGATTTCAACCAATCAAGTTGACTAAAGCCCACGGAGGTGGAAGTCCTGTGCCTCTGGGAGGCGTGCATTTGTGCCAACTCGTAATGAGCTGCACACCTCCAGCAACCTAACAAGAGCAGCCCTCACCTACAATATTGGCATGCAGAGAACAGGACACAGCAGTATCTAATGCAAGCCTCCAGCAGAACTTCATTCTCTGCATACAAAAACATTACAGCAACAGCAGAAGCAGGGCTGGGATGATTCACTCCCGATTCGATACAACATCAATACCTAGGGTGCCAAATTATATTGCGATTACTAGGGCTGAAACGATTAATGGATGAATCGTAATCGATAAATTAATTAGTTGTCAACTAATTTAATAATAGATTAATCGGATTGGCAACTAATCACTGGAGTCATGGGTGTTGCGATTCGATATTGTGATTCATTATTTATCTTTCTCCCATGTTACTTTGCTTATATTACAATGCTTTAACAATTCAATTCAAAATCATAATAAACAATATAGTCCATGAAAGTCTCATACAATTCAATACAGCCAGATAACATTTGTCAGTCTGCTTGACATGAACAAATAAATGCATAAATATAATAAAGCGATTCTGAAGCTGGTGATTCGATCTTGATATTGTGGCATTAAGAATCACAATATATTGATTTTTTTGCCCACTCCTAAGCAGAAGCGCAATTAAGGCTTGGGCTATTCACCTAGTGCTGCGGCCAGTGTGTAAAACGCACATGTGCTGGCTACAGTGTACGCAAATATGACCCGTCCAAAATGTACCAAATTGGGTTTAATCATTTAGACTTGATGCCAATTCTAAAAGACAAACAAACAAAAAAAAACATCTTCTAAATCTGACAGTTTTCGGAATAACTATGTCAGTCACTGGTTCTCAAACTGTAGTGTAATTGGCCACCGACCACCATCTGAACATGTGAGATTTTTCAAAAATAGCAGATCTACAAGCTTGTATTGCGGCACTATAAGATTGTAGAGGTGATGTTTTTCAATTGATAAAGTACCAGTAATCCTTCAAACAGCAAAAGAGGTTCCCACCCGGAATAGGTCAAGCCAGTGAATCTGAGCATTGTAAGACGTGATCTCACAGTCTGACGCAGCTGCGTTGTTTATATGTAAATTATGTGCCAGGTTTTACCATGCCAAGTTGCGTGTTGTTTTGTTTTGTCGAAGTGTGCGTTTCTCTTGTTTGTTTTAGTTTTAAAGCTTGATGCGATTTGTATCGGGCAGTGCTGTCAGCAGCTGTCAATCCTACACTGCTAGTGTAGGATTATACCATTTCTTAGTTTTGATACTAACACACCAATAGCACTGCATATTTATGTTGCCCTATTCTGTTATAGTGAATATATGACATCTATACAAATACATGTATGTACTGTATTTGTTGACATTATTTTCTTATGGTATGTCCTGTACAAGTATATTTGATTTAATGCATACCCTGAAATCTTGAATAAACAAAACTGTGGAAAAGAGTATTGTGAGACAAACAAAGAAAGAAAAATCTAAATTAAACTGTGAAAACGGCTTGGGTTAAAAGAGTGCAACTGCAGAGAAAACTGAGAAATGATAATCCCAGGGCTTTGAATGATGATCTCTAACGGGAGGATTTTCTCCAACAGAGGATGAATCGAATGGCAGAGGTCATGGTGCGCTGATCACCTTGGCACCAAAGTAAGTCTAGCCAATTTAGTCTCAGCACAGGTCATACATACCAAGTACCTCACTATCTGTGACTATCTGTGCGTGAAGCGAACCAACACAGTCAAACTCAGAGGAGTGTACACATGGAACCGAGTGGACCTGTAAGTGACAAGTGTGGTGGATTGGTTACACTTGTACCACGTACACTATTCAGGGTTACATTATCACTAAGGATTTAACTGTTAATATTTTAGTGCATGTGCTTTCTCAGCAAACAAGATGCGTTTGTGGACAGCGGAAACAAAAGTGTCAGTAAGATCTTGCGGCGGAAAAACATTCTGCCCCCTCGCCGAAGAAAAATATGACACAGTGGCGAGGGCAGCACACGGCACAAGTTCTGCACAACGCAAACTCTGAGGTCATTAACATTTCAGCAGTCAATTCAACGCAGCGCAACACAGGCAAAAACGAGCCACTGTTCAAAAGGAACTGTACCCAGAGGGCTCAAACGAAGTATATAGTGTTACTGAAACACGTCCTTGCTGCTATCGAAAGGGAAGTGTGCTACGCGTGTTTGTCTGAAGGTTTTATGGCCTGGCATTACGTCGTCTAGGGTCAGGTACAGGGTCAGGTAAGCCCTAGCCGTTAGTTCAGCAGTGAAGGAAGGCTCCAGTCTGTTGGCCCAGAGCCAAATGATGCATGTACATTCTGTCTCATGGCCGCTTACTAATCACTCATGATCTTCACCCTTGAATAGGAAAGGCACAACAAGCTTTAAAAGGAGAATTACACCCCAGAAAGTTTTCTTACCTTTATTTACACTTGATTTATTTCCCAAAAAAGTGGTCCAGTTGTTATTTTGTAGAATGAAAAATCCTTTATGGCCGTTTACCCTACCCTACCCCAACATACAGTAAGCTTAGAATAGGGCTGTGGGGTGTTGTTCTCATAGTCTGGGATGTTCATCTATTTCTATCGCTTCAATATGCAATGTTTTGCTATATATTCTCTCTCTGGAGTGGTTCAGCTGTCTGAAAAGGTGGGGGCGTGGCGCACTGTTTATGGCTGAATCACTGCAAAACCAAAAGTGAAAGTGAATGTGTGAGTGTCAACACACTACTGACATGAGAGACAATATATAGTAAAAGATTGCATTTTGGAGCAATGGAAATAGGTGAATTTGAACAACATCCCATAGCCCCATTCTAAACTTATTTTGGGGTAGGGGAAACAACCATGAAGGACAAAATAACAACTGGACCACTTTTTTGTAAACAAATCAACTTAAAATAAAGGTAGGAAAGCAGTTGAACATACTAAAATAGCTGATCTATAAGCTTGCAGTGCGGCACACGTCACGTTGTGAGTTGAAATAAATGCTATTTATGAATAGTCAACACTAAAATTAAACCGATCCTTTCCCAGCTTTAATGTGTTAAACTAATGCTGTAATGATTGACCTCATTTCAGACATTGGTGGTAATTGAATCCAACTGATTTATTGTTACTGTCATTTCTTGGCCTTTCAAATAAAAGTCACACTGTGTCCAGTGATCACATCTGAAAGCCTGGCACAATGACTACTCAGGGATATATAAATACAAGTATATAAATACAAGTTTTCAAACTTAATCTCACCTTAGACGTTAAGTCTACCTTGAGTATTGCAATGCAAGTTTATGAATGTGGCTACACGCATATTACAATAGAAGAAATGTTACAATAGGAGAAATGTACTAACAGCTGTCTGTGATGATAGGAATGTGGGCACCATTACCGTGTAGTTACATCAGTATGAACCAGAACTACACCAACTGAGATGGCATCTCCCAAACCACTATAGAATGTAAGCTTAAAGAATTGCTTAGGCAAAATAACAATAATAAAAATAATGATATAATAAAACATGAGGCATAATGAATGTACTTTAACAAAGGTATCACAGAAGAGGCATGCAGAAAAGAATTACACCCCCCCCCCCCCCCCCCCAGCCGAGCTGACACGCTGTACAATAATCCCACAGTGAATTACCTCTTTGTCAGAGTCACCTCAATATCAGTGACTCGTGCTTTGGCAGGGGTTGCCTTGACAATGGCATGGCTGGCTTTAAACAAGAGAGGAAATGCATCTTTCACAGACACACCGACGCATGTTTTTTGTGAGGGTGCGGTGCGGTATATCGACCCTAGAAGACAGACACTGGGAGAACATGCAAACCTTTCGCCAACCCCTTCCTACTACGGGCACCGAACGATGACCAATTCTGTTTCCTCTACAGCTTCATTGAGTAGTGCCAGCTGCACCTCACAACTGACACAGCTCTGGGTATGCAACAAATCAGACATGGGCAACTTAAATGCTTAACATTATTTTTACTTGTTGTGACTTTTGGAGGCTTTCCCTCGAAAACACTGATAGAACCTCATAACATTGATGCCTCCATTATTACTAGATAAACAGCTGAACATACAGTATATGCTTTGATATTTTACAATCTTATGAAATTCTAACCCAATACCATGCAGGGATTCTCTGCAGGCTACAGTAATGTCACTCCAAAATGTGATTCACTGGCTGCTTATGACTTCTGTTCTGTCTGAGTTCCTTGATAGGCATGCCTATTGTGTTGTAGCTCTGAAATGGCTTCTAATAGCCATTTTTAAAACATACAACACGATATTGTGTGATCTCAGAGAGGTTTCAAATTCCTGCCCCCATCCAATACACGCCCATCTGTCATCTGCACAACCTAATCCAAGAATAACCTAACAATTGTCATTGCTAATCATCTTGCACAATTGCCATCCTAAAATTAAACAGTTGAATTTAAAGGCCACCAACCAGACATAAAGATAAAGATATATAAATCTACTGCTGTGAAACTATTCCAGGGACATTGCAGTCAAAGCAATCTGGGAACTGGGCACACTTTATAGCATCATGATTAACTTGGGAAACCTGGCTGGCATGCTGGCACGGCTGACTGTATTGACATATGCCCTCATCTGTTGGAAGCCTGAAAGAACCACTTCAAGACAGAATCGTTTCCTGGCTGGGATCAAAAATAAAATAAAAACCTGGCCCACAATATTCCCTTAACTTTGTTCTACTTCTACTAATTTGCACTTCAGGGTCAGACTATCAAAGTATTCAATTAGAAATATTCTGATGTTTTGAAACCTTCAATAGACAAACTCCACTGACACAGCTTGTACAATCAATCTAACAAATTTTGTCACATCGTTCAAGCTACACAGATATTTTGTAATTGACCATATTGAAGAGCCTGGCAACTCAAATATCCAGTTGTATTCATGTATGAGAAGGAGTTTTTCACAACATGAAAAACATGAAGATAGGTTACTAACTATGTTGAAGACAGTCACCATAACTGGATGCATGCCCTGAACTCACTCTAGTATTTTTGTAGTACAAAGTAGATAAGAGCGGCACAATTTGAAATATGCACCCTATGGCCGGAAAGAATGAACATAATACGTCAATGCACTGCTCCTCCTTTGGAGAGGGGGGCAGACAGACAGAAGACATTTAGCCCAGGAATAATACCATAATACTAAAGTACATATTACACATATTAGAAACAGAAAAAGTGTTTCTTGTGTCCTAAACATCATTCAATTAACTTCTATTATACAAAGATTTATTGATAAATGGTGATATAATTTACACTGGCATTTTCCCACTGATTTGCTCTTATTTTGAAGAGCCAATTATCCAAACAGGAAGTAATCCTCTTATTATTGGTTGGTTGACAATGTGTGGTCACTTCCTGTTTACATTTTGGACTCACAGTCCAATTGAACGCAGGCATGTTGTGTACTGTACCAATGATTTATGTTGAGTAGGGGTCCCCAGTATGTAGAAACTACCAGATGCTAACTTGCATATTTTGAGCAATTTTCATAATAGGCATATCATGTGCTTTGACCAAAAATGACATCTGGGTTAAGGACTGATGATATTTGCCATTATTTTGGCTATTATGATATATTTAGGTTTAAATTATTATTGGATGGATCTAGTTTAAAAAGTTATCTAAACAACTACATTTCTCAATGACTTGGAATAATCAAAAGTAGGAGTTTGCAGAATTTAAGGATTTATAGACTGAAGCATGAACTTGACCTAAATCAGTTAATTATCCAACTCATGAATGTGTGTTTAGACCAGTGCGCTGACTGCATTACCATAAGTAAACTCAGTTACTGAGAAAAGGGCAAGAGCAGTGAGCAAGATGACTAGATAAACTGAAGTGGAAGAACACATTCATTCCAACAATACACAAATGCTATCAGACTGGAGCACAATTTATGGCAAGACATTCCATTGCTTGACCACAAAAGGCTCATACTAAGCAGCCCTAACAGTTCACAAACTTGCCTGTTTGTCTGTGACTGTGTTGGAAAATTTGACCACCGAAGCAAATCAACTATGCACAGTTGCACACCTCTAGGTAGCCTTGTAAGCTACAAATACAGAATTCAGTCATGATCTTGTGACAAACACTTTTATGCACCCAGCCAATAAATCATCCTGACACACATGTGCTAGACTACAGGACAATAATGTGTGGTACTTAAAATTACACTAACAAGAAATAAAGCATGCACATCTAATACCAGGCCCAGGTGCAGGACAAAAGCGTTCATAGAAAAGAAATAAGGTCCGCAACACTGGATTAGAGACTCAGCTCCTTTGCTTTATTCAACGTTTCGATCGTTTGTGATCTTCTTCAGGAAGAGGATCACGACCTTATTTCTTTATATAAATTAACACTAAAATAGAGAAATCACAGCCTTATATGAAATCTCATCAACGCTGAGACAGGATTAGAAAAGTGGAGTCAGGTCTTAGGAATGAGCAAAACAGTAAACCAACTTGCGATCATACACATACAAAACATACAAAACATACATTACAGATATAACAAAATAAAATTAAAGAATATGGCAAGTGGGGCTGTGCTGGTCGTTTTCAACACTGATCCAGCAGATGATTATTCAACTACAGTAAAGCAGGCCTTGTGTTTCATCTCAGTGTTTCTGCACGGCAGACACTAATGAATTTGCTTTCTAACATTCTGTCACATCCATTATTTTTGATAAATAATGATGTGACAATTTGCTCCATTGTTAGTTACTCATTTAATTTGCTCTAAGTGAGGCATCATATGGCACCACTGTCCAAAGCGCTTTACATTCAACCATGCAAGGCAACAACCCACCACAACGTTTGGTGCTCAAAGACATTTACAGTATACAGTAAGCCAGAGAGAGCCATGCAGCGACCAAACCAGGAACCTTCACTGCAGTTACTCTACAGCAGTGTTGTAGTGGGACTTTTAGAAGTAAGTGTGTGTGTGTGGGGGGCTCTTAAAGGGGAATTCCACCCATTTTAGTTTTTTTTCTGAGAGTGTACAAATGTTTGCACATTTGTAGAGTGTAAAGGAAACTCATTAACATGGTGAAACACATGGTGAAACACATCTTGATGATGTCATTTCACCATGCTAATGATTTTTTCAGACCTCCATTTCTAGGAAACACAGAAAGGGGGGAAACTTTTTACCATGTCCACAAAACATCTCTAAGGTATATTAATGACATAGTAAAATATAGAAAATGAGTGGAATTCCCCTTTAAGATACGTGCATGCACACTTGCATTTGCATGCGCATTTGCGTGCACCTGCGCAACACACACAGACACGCTATTAAAACAAGTGTAGCATATTGAGAAAGATTGTTTACAATGCATTCTTTACAATTTTATCCATAAAAGTAAATGACAAGACAAAAAAACATAGGCCTACTTTTGCCCCAAAAATATTTTAGATGTGAGAAGTGGAGGGACGCCGTCCACTACACCGCTGCTCTACAGTTCCTAATGCCCTGCCACCCACCAGAGTCATAATTAATACATCATTCAGTAAAAATCATTACAGATCATTTTGCGATACATATTGTTATATCCCCATATGTCGCTGTAGTCTGTTTGATCATGCAATGGCATTGTACACTGCATCAATACAAGGAACAATATATGAACAACATACTGTAGTGCACCTGGCACAAAACACATTTCATTCTCCTCTGCTACTAGGGGTGGGACAATTCACCGAAAAAAAAACGAACCGTTCAATACGGGCTCCAAGGTTCAATACACACTAATGAACCGCAATATTTCGGTTCAGACAGACACATTTCCTTAATTATAGTATGGATAATATCCTTATTAATAAAGCAGATATTGTCTTGTGAACTAAACTAATTCAACTTCGTTGTCTGTCTACAATGCTGCATGTCTGCATGCTACCTGCCTGATACTTAACTGAAACGTGCATTCATGTTATTAGTCTAGGTATTTTATATTTCCCTTGAAAATAGCCTAATCATGAGGCACAAATGGCAATATACATTTTTTTTAGTAAGTAATGAAAAGGAAGAAGTTTGTTTAATGTTTTGAAAATCTTGATTTATTTTTTTTATACGTTCAATTTGGTTTTAAAAAGCAAAACGTACCGAAACCGAAACCGTGGCCCCCATACCGAGGTACGAACCGAACCGCGGGATAAGTGAACCGTCCCACCCCTATCTGCTACATATTGGTTGCTGTGACCAAGGAACTTAAAGGTAGGGGAAGTGATTTGAAATTCATGGTGTAGTACCAGCCTGGTGCACTAGGGGCCCCCAAAAGTAGCTACACTATGTGAACCTGCTGCTCTCTCCTGATTGGAGGAGAATTGTGGTGACCTGGGGAACTTTTATTAGCTCCTCTGCTAACGTGGGGGAGGGGGAAACTCCATATGTGGTTTCCACACCTTATAATAGAGCATTTTAACAGAAAAAAAATATTTTTTGGGTGATATCTGACAAAAGTGAAATCACTTCCCCTACCTTTAAATATGTCAAAAAGTAAGTAACCCCAGAAATACTACAAGCTTCTTCACTCATCATGTCATACCAATTAGTACAAATTGGATTTTAAATGATTCTGCGGGGTATCACTGTTTATACTGTATGGCTGCCATGGCAACAGCAGCATGGGCTGCAAAGTTCAAAGCCCACAAGCAAAATGAGTATTTGCAATTTTGTTTCATTAAAGATGAAACAATCTAATAACTTGCATTGCAACTTATTTACCAGCCTTTAGAGATTTCCTTTCCCTCCAAATTAAATGGCTTTGCAATCAACATAGCATAAAGACTTGAGAGATGTAAATAAAACATTCTTTTAACTCTAATCTAATGGTGCACATTGAAGACTTGAGTTTTTTTTTTTTTTTTTCAAAAACCCATGCAGCATGATAAAGTTTTATTGACCTTGTGTGTTGCACTTTTGAGTTATTTCTCTAGATGAGATGTGCAAAGTGTTTGAACGTACCTTCATCTCTCTATGAGTCCTCTTGGTGACCAGCGTAACAAATCTGAAAATAGAGATTCAGCCAGACGTTAGAATAGAAACGAATGCTTGGGCATCAAAGTGAAATATCCAGGGACCCTCAAGCTTCATTGAAGGGGTTCTTCTAACTAAACAAACACTTGCAGATCTAGAGTATATTTGTACTCTCAATGTTGTGTTCGTCGTTGAAATAAAAACAAAAAAACGTTGGAAAGCCATTGTGACAGAGCAATCATTTGGTTTTTCTGCGAAAGGGCAAACTTATTGGGAGTCAGAGGAGCTACTGTTATGATGACATCACTTGTACAACAGTGCTCAGTGCATGCCATGGAAAACACAGGCAGTGAGTAGACCTGCAGCTGCCTGCTGACAGGCTGCTACACACTGTTAACAACTCATCAATGCGAATCAACCAACATGTCATTACATAACTTTCCCATTTGATGGGAATTACCTACATAAAATATATATATATATATATATATATATATATATATATATATATATATATATATATATATATATATATATATATATATATATATATATATATATATATATATACACACACACATACATATATATATATACACACATACACACATACACACATACATACATACATACATACATACATACATACATACATACATACATACATACATACATACATACATACATATAATGTATACATAATACTCTCCTAAAAATATCCATGTTGTTGTTGCACAGTAAAGCATGAACCTGATCATGGGTTTAAAGCTGTTTATGTAATGCCCCGTGTGTGTACTACTACTAGTCAGGGACAGGAGGGAGGGGGTCAGCCTGGGGCGAGTAAAGAGTAAAGATATAATAACTCATCAATAGCCAGCAGTCACCTATTTTGTAATAACAAAATCCACTGACATTTTCACACAGAAGAAAAAAGGTCTGCCTGCCCTGACCTGAATCCCATTCGGTTTAAGGTGACAGGTGAGAAAAGTAGCTCACAGGTCGTGCACTAGCTGCTACTGTAGGACGGACGGAGAACATCTTTATCGTGTGAAATAATAGCAGTGTACATGTGACAATAGCCTATAACTTTTGAGTCTGTACAAACGCACGCGAATTTAGAGTCTCGGAGTTGGAATTTTGAACACTGGGGGCTTTTCTTTTTTTTTGTTAGTGTGTCCAGCCAGCAGCACTGTCTGCACTGCACTGAATGTACGCTATACAGCGGAGGATGACGCCATTTCTGGGGCTGCTGCTGCTCTGCTGACGGTCTGCTATACGAGAAGCAGCAGCAGCACTACTTCAATGGATAACAACATTATATGGCAAAAGAATTAAAGCCGGCAAGCATCAAACAAACGCACCACAATCCACCTGCCATTGTTCTTGGGTTATAATTGTGTCGTTTTGTATTCATTAGTATTGTTTTAAGAGGGAAAACTGGTCGAGGAGGGAGCAGCTTACTTCCCCCCTCATCGCCTCGGCTGTTTCTCCGCAGAGTAGAGAGACTCCCAACAGCAAAACACATGCCAGAAAAGAATAATGTGAACGCTACAATACCAAGCAAGTTGAAAAAGTAACAGCACTTTCGAATGGATATCGCCCTATTCTGTCTCTTGCAGATCGACTGTTTGTTTATCTGACGATCGTGGGCTTGGGTTGGTGTTGTTGTTTTTGCTGACTATATATCCATTGAGAGAAAACCGTCAGGGTTTTTGACAAAGAGAAACAAATCGTCGGAGCGGTTCGCAACAAGGTCACCATGATGATGCCAGTTATGGAGACTAGAGAGAGAGACCTGTAACGCGACGATCCCATAAAATGCACATCGCAAATTGAACACGAACGACCCCCGTGGATTAGAAGAAAGGTCCATCTTCATCCGCTTATCCGTAGTCGGGTCGCGGGAAGAATAATCAATGTATGTGGTGCCTATAAAAAAGGTTGACGATTAGGTCGCGGTGGCTACAATGTCATGATCCGCCCTAGTACAGAGAGACCACCACCAACCAACCAAAGCTGGCTCAACAATGAACACATAACAGTCCGTGTTCTCACTACCCCCCCCCCCCCCCCCCCCACCCGTGTCCAATAATGTGTAAACTGGAACGATCCGCTATTACAACGTTATTACTACTAGCCTTGGCGTGCAACTAAAAATGCCAGCCATTTCAGTTCGATCGTCAACTTGACGTGACAACGGCGACGATCGGAGCTACCACCGTGATAATGAAAAATAATGTTGGATTAGATGGGGGATCCATCCATCCGTCACGCAAGCAAGCAGACTGACTATACCGGAGAATGTCACACATATAGAATCATGTGTTTTGGTGTAGCAGCGCGACAGAGGACAAATATTCCACATCATCATCATCATCGTGAGCAAAGCAGCAACACAACAGTTTGGGGACCAGACGGTTGAGTTCACTAGTACAATGTAAGTTACACAGTAGAGTAGACTACAGAGCGGACAGCAGGCGTTAAAGCGACGGGACAAAAAAACTATTATCCACTATTTAGATCAAATATACATGTGCTTTGGCCACGATGTGGGGTTTGATCGTCCCAACGCAGCTCCACGAAAGTGTCGAGTAATATTGTGACTTTTGATGGCCATTATTATGGAGCACTACGACAGAAAGACAGGCAGGCAGCCTTCTATTCTGTTCCATTCGACGACACCTCGCAGAGAATTCCTCCGCTCAACAACACACAACAACACCAGCACGGTCGTCGTTGAGGGGTGGAATGGCTCCTCGATCCGGACCCATTCCACCCCTTCAACGACGATCGAAGGGTCTATTCGTCTGTCTGTAACTTTAGTTTAGCATCTTTTCATTATATTACTGGGTGTTTTCCCCCCCTTTGTGTTCTTGGATGTTGGATTAGTGATCCGTGTGTTGCTACATACCGAATTCATTCATTCATCTATTCCAAAAATGCATTGTGATTCGGTCCCTGGATGTAGTTAGTTAACCGATAACTTGGAAGTATAACCAACCTAAACCTGGAGGTTGGTCTATCGGTGGGTTAACTATAACAGCCATCACCATCAATCCTGCTGAAATATCCGAAATAACATTTCTTGTCCGCCTCCCGAAATATTGAAAGCTGTTTCTCTTACCGATGCTGTCAAGTGGAGAAACACGTCCTTTCTTCGATGAAAGTGTATTAGTAATCCATAGGATCATTTAGGTGTATAATCTGACAGGGGTTAAAAAATAATAATTAGACGTCGTCCGTTCCGTTGATGTTGTGTGTGTATGTATGTGTGACTGTAGTGTGTGTAGATCTATCGGTAAAAGTGGTTGGTTGTTGCAGATCGTCGAGTCCGCTGCTGTGCTGCTAGTTCTTTCTCTGATCTCTCTCCTCCTCCCCTCCCCTACCTCCCCTCTCTGGAAATTAATGACTGACGCCTCGGTTTCGTGTGTCGTCGGACGCCGGTGTCGAGCGCCGAAAATGACCGATCTGCAAGCCCACCTCATGTAGATCCGGCCCTCCGCCGCGAGCTTGTAGATCGGGCTTTTTTCTCTTCTGCGCGCGACTCACCGTTGTACGACGGGGCGTAAATTTAAGCATAACCAGATACACAACAAGCCCCCGCCTCGGCACTCAATGCGATCGTTCCATTGGAGACTGCTACGGGGTGAACGCGTTAACTGGAGTGTGATTGGCTGATCTGAGAGAAAAATACGAAAAGGCAAACGGCAGGGCGCAGTCCTATTGGACACAGACTCACACAGAGCGTCCATACGACTACAAGTCCAGAAGCCAGTGTTGCCATGTCCGATTATTATAAGTTTATGAAACCTTACACTAATACTTAAAGGTAGGGTAAGTGATTTGAAATTCATGGTGTAGTACCAGCCTGGTGCACTAGGGGCTTCCAACAGTAGCTACACTATGTGAACCTGCTTCTCGATCCTGATTGGAGGAGAATTCACCCACCACCTGGGGAACTTT
Organism: Benthosema pterotum; assembly: GCA_039105355.1. Lineage (NCBI taxonomy): Eukaryota > Metazoa > Chordata > Actinopteri > Myctophiformes > Myctophidae > Benthosema > Benthosema pterotum. The sequence goes on from CM076974.1 coordinate 41,806,642, forward strand.
TATTAGCTTCTCTGCTAACGTGGGGGAGGGGGAAACTCCATATATGGTTTCCACACCCTATAATAGAGTATTTTAAAGGTAGGGGAAGTGATTTGAAATTCATGGTGTAGTACCAGCCTGGTGCACTAGGGGCCCCCAAAAGTAGCTACACTATGTGAACCTGCTGCTCTCTCCTGATTGGAGGAGAATTGTGGTGACCTGGGGAACTTTTATTAGCTCCTCTGCTAACGTGGGGGAGGGGGAAACTCCATATGTGGTTTCCACACCTTATAATAGAGCATTTTAACAGAAAAAAATATTTTTTGGGTGATATCTGACAAAAGTGAAATCACTTCCCCTACCTTTAACAGGAAAAAAAGAAAAAAAAAACAGAAAAAAAAAACATTTTTTGGGTGATATCTGACAAAAGTGAAATCACTTCCCCTACCTTTAACTAGAGGGTCTACTCGAGACTGTAGATCTTGTGCTGAAACCAGTCTTACCTTTTGAGCAATTTGCATGGCACGTTCTACATTTATAGACTATTATCTGAAATCCCACTCGAAGAGAAATATCATATGCATAAACATTTGCAAAATAAATAACAAACAGCTTAAACAGGCATAACTGAACTCGTTCCTCATTTCAATGCAACTTGTTTATGTACAGGTTGTGCCAGTGCTTTATGCAGAAAATGACAGATGCGGAATCTGTCAACACACATGCGCACACACACGCACAATGCACTTTTTGGATATAACATTTCTACATGATATGGTGATTAAATGTGTTCTTATGAGTATGTAACCAAGTGATAAGTATTTATGGTAGTAGACTCAGGGGTGAAAGTGAAGGGGGTCCGCCCAGGTCTGGGACCCGGGAAAAGATTTCACGCAGGGTCCCGCAGGGTCTAATAAAATATTAGGTTAAATAACCTGTCACCGCACAGAGAGAAGTCTCCTCTTGTCGGTTCGCACAGCCAGAGCCACAGAGACAGAGTATCGACAGAGTTACGCCATCTATACAGTATAGATAGAGTTATGCAAACTCCGTTCACTTCATGGGGTCAGTCCAATGGAGGCTCTTCTACATAGACTTCTATTTAGAATAGCAACAGCAAATAGGGACAAGTCCTGAAGCTGACATAGAAAGAAATGCTGTGGACTCGGGCAACAGCCCGGCTACTGGTGTTATTCTTTCTCAAACAATTTTAGATCGTTTTCAAATGGACCATGTGTACACTCTCAGAAAAAAAGGAAACTCATTAACATGGTGAAATATATCTTGATGATGTCAAGCTGTATCTCACCATGGTAACACAGAATGGAAACACAGAATGGGGGAACTTTATCATGACCTCTAAGGTATATTAATGACAGTAAAATATTGAAAAATGAGTGGAATTCCCCTTTAAGATTCTTTATTGTGTGGACTCTTGAAAATTACATAATTCAGATGTTTGACTCTTGAGACTCTTGAGAGCAGTAAAATGGTTTCATTTTAGGGCATATTATGGGGGTTGAAATAATGCTGTTTTGCAGTAGTTTGTAACAAAATAAAATCTTAAATGAAACCTATTTCTTGTGTAGCCTAATGCCTCAAATACAAAACAGTTTAATCATGCTGAAATGGAGTATAGGGAGCCTAATGCAGGTGTAAGGCAGACCTGCTGTGTTTTATATTATGTTCCAGGTTAGGTTAGGTTAGCTTACAGTGCCACAAAAAAGCATTTTCCTATGCATTTTAGGGACACTGTGGAGTTTGAACCTCCAAAAAAGTTTTCGGCCGCGCCGCGCCTGAACGCGTCACACGATGCTGTTTCCTATAGACCCGGCAAGAACTTCAAACCACTTTCACCCCTGAGTAGACTACGCCACCTTGAATTAAATCAAGGACATGAATACCAGTAAATGGATTCCCCAACATATGCAGTTTCGTAACAAGGACTTGAGACAGAGGTGCCAACAACAATAGAATTTAACTTCTAAGCACAATAAATATGCAAAGGTTCACTTCACCAGAAGCAGAATAAAACATTGCATCAAAGTTAATGTGTGTAATATAGATCTCAAACCATTATGGACTACATAATACAAAAAGGTATTTAGTTTATTTTATTAGATTGGGATCTGCACGAGGTTCAGTGCATCCATTTATGAAAATATTTATATTAAAAGGATTTTGCCTAAAACATAATTATAAATGTACAATTCTACTATTAAAAAGTACAAGTTGTATGCGGAGCCCAATAGGCCTGTGGACGAACAGGCAAACAGCAGCAGGGGAGTTGAGCTGTAGGACGCTAACCACCTATACCCGAGATATTAAAGAATACACACTACGCACGCACTTGCACTCACAGTCTCACAGCATGCAATGAAATGAAACAAGAGCGACACATTCTCCACTCCAAACCTTACAATGTGGGCTAACGTGAGGTCCTAAACACCGTCACCCAGCTGGCCATCCGCTGATGCGCTCCAACAGGATTTGGTTTTCCGGATAACAACCGCACTCCCCTCAGATCAGTATGTAACACTGTGGTGTGTGTGTGTGTGTGTGTGTGTGTGTGTGTGTGTGTGTGTGTGTGTGTGTGTGTGTGTGTGTGTGTGTGTGTGTGTGTGTGTGCGTGACTCCTCAGTCATTGTTGAGTTGAGCAGTCTAAAAGTTCTAGCCAGGTGTGATTTCTTACTGCTTGGCCCCGTTTTATTGCTGCTTGCAGCTATATTTTGGGCAAGTTTATTTAAGTGTACTGGTTTAGGGCTTGCAGTGTAATATTGTTTTTCTTGAAACCAGTGGTTCTCAAACATTTTTATAACCTAGACCCACCCAATGTATCTGAAAGATGATATATTAATATTATTATATTTGATCCAAGTGACACAGCCTGACTTTCCAAAGTATTGGAAATACTCGAGTAAAGTAAAGATACCTCCAAAGTGTACTTAAGTACAGTACCGAAGAGTCTAATTTCCACCACTGGCCAGTATAGGTTTAAACTTTTAATGGTAGCAATCCTCGCTTCTCTTGATCTTGTTTTCATGATGAACCTGTGCTTATGTGACATCATGTTTCCAAATCTGGCAACACTTCACGGCCTCAATCTACGCGCGTTCGATACGAGTCAACGGGTCACCCGTCAGCGGAGTCTGGGTTCGCTCGATCCACTTCGCTGAGGAAGTGCGGAAGCACCTCGACGGCCGCCGGGCGACTCCAAACCACAAACCGGACCGGTTTCAAGCCCCGATGTGTGGCGCGTGCTCTGTGTGGAGGAGCCTGGTGACGCGAGGTTAATATAGAACGCTCATGAAACGCTTCATAGTCCCACACACCCATGACACAGTGCAAACAGCACGGCTAAAACTGCGCCACTCTCTGACTACCAAACACACCCAACGTCTCAGCTGGAGAACTGGCTTTATTATTGTGTCGGTGTGACCCGAAAATGGAATGAAAGAAGAGTGGACGGTCGGTCATTATATTGTGTACTAGAAACACACGTATATACGTGTATATGTCTTTCAATTTGGCACAGAAAGGAAACCCGTGAGCCGACGTTTATTTTATTTTTTATTTTTAATGGTAGCCTAGTAGCTAACTAGCGCATTGGCTAACAGGAAAAAAACAGGAGTGATCATCAACAGAGTGACGTGACTGGCACAAGGACTGGGATCCGCCGGGGCGTCTCAGGTGGGTGGAGTTTAACTTAACATGACAGAGCTGTCACACTGTCTGACAGTACTGACCGACTACTAGGTTTTTATGCACGACTAGTCCCCAGAGAGAGAGTCAGAGAGAGAGAGAGAGAGTCACTTTGTTGTTGTTAACTTGTCATACTCAAATTTGTTAGATCATAGTAGAGCTACATGCTTTTACAACTGTAAAAGGTAGGGTCATCGACAGCAGTGGAGAGAGTGACAACAGTGGAGAGAGTGAAACCTTATTAGCCTCACGTGTGTGACTTCACCCATCAATCACTGTAAGTGATGTGAGGATTGCAGTTGAGGTGCACTGAGGTCACACGTCGGACTTGTGAAACATGATCTAAAACGTGTCACACTCTCATTTTGCTTGACTTGTCCTTTGCTGGTGATTGGTGAAAGTAAGCCTTCCCAAAATCAAAGAACTAGATTCCTATACAGGATCTCCTCACTGGTCAATAAAGACACTCTGAAGACCATAACTGGAGCCCTGGTACAAGGTTTCTTTGACTATGCCTGCACCTCTTGGTACCACAGCACCTCAAAAACCTTAAAAACAAGGCTACAGACCTCTCAAAACAAACTTGTCAGACTGTTACTTGGCCTCACACCCCGAACCCACCTCACCCCTGCCCACTTCGACAGTTTGGGTTGGCTTAGGGTTGACGACAGAGTACAACATCTTGCAATGGGTTTGGTCCACAAGATATGATACTCTACCAAAATACCCTTGTACCTGTCCAAATACTTCCTTAATGTCAATGAGGTCCACTCCCACAACACCAGAGGGAGTGCTACTAACCATGTCCAAACCAGATTTGGCACAAACAAGGGTCTTAATTCCTTCCGCTCATATGCCACCAAAATGTGGAATGCCCTACCAACAGTTATAAAGGCATGTGAATCCCTTGACTCCTTCAAAACCGCTCTCAAAGGGCACCTACAGATGGCTGCAATTCGAAACTGGCCTCTGTAAAACAAAAATGTATATAAAATCCCCCCACCCACCCCGCCTCTCCTCATTGTACATTTCTCTTTTCCATTTTTTACCTCCACTATGATTTTACCTCCATGATTTACTGCTTTTTTTTTATCAGCTTTTTCAGATTTGATGCAGTTGTACTTGAATTGTACTGTAATTCTCCAAGCTGTTATCAGTTTTGTAGCAGTGTGTACTTGACTTGTACTGTAACTCTCATCTCTGTTAATAAAAATTTCATTCATTCATTCATTCATTCATTCATTCATTCATTCATTCATTCATTCATTCATTCATTCATTCATCAGGACCGCACTTAGTGAACCGCCCTCAGCCACACATAATCCATCTAGAGTGTCATGTCATCAATGCACCAGCAGATATCACCACTTGCTCAAAGGATGGTGCTTTTTCCTTCCATTGGATTGGTGCTCTTCACTGATCTGTGGCAATTGTACAATGAAGCTTTCAAACAAAAGGCTTGCAGTTGTACATCATGTGTCAGCAGTGTTGGGCAGTAACAAATTTTAGATTACATGATACTATAATATTATTACTTTTGCTCAAAAGTAAAGTAACGAGATTACTCAGCAAAAATGGGCAATAGTAATGCATTACTTTGCAAGTAACGCCAAGTTACTTGTTTAAATGAGCTTGTTGTTGCATGCAAAAATAGAACAGATTTATAAGCTATCGACAGGTACTGTAACAACAGATATGCACTAGAAGACCTCAACTGTCTTTGAAAACAATTGTGAAAAAGTTTAAAAAGTCAAAGAGACAAATTTCGAAATCTAGTTTTGTTAGTTGCAGGTCTGTTTTGTAATTCAAGGTTAAAATGTTCCCATTGCTTCTCTCTGCTCCTTTTATTTTTATTTTTATCTAAGAAAGACATTTACAATGTCGGATTTTGTTGGCTTTGTTTTCAGGTGCAGTTTGTGGGATTGGAGACTATTATTATTCCAATAAATTGGATTCAGTTCTAAAAAGAGCTTGCTAAACAGATTATGTTGTACATCTATATTTTTTTCAAAGGTGGGAGTTGAGAACTTGGGAAAGTAATAACGTAATATGTTATATACTACTCTTCGATTCCAATAATAAGTAAAGTAATGATATTACTTTGTCTAAGGGGTAACGAGTAAGGTAAAGAACTTACTTTCTTAAGTAATATTGACCAACACTGTGTGTCAGACACACCCTCATGTGATCTCTTCCTTTGTTTGAAAAAAGAAAATCACATACAATTTGCAAGACAATATTGGTACACAATTAGGGACCCCACACTCCTATGTGAGGGCCTGGGGGGTTCCCAGGGTGCCGGCTAGCCACTTTCATAACTTTCACTTCACATCACTTTCACTTTTCATAACTCCCCACTCCCGAGGCGTGGGGAGGACCCCATTGCCATGCCGTGGGTATTTGCTTGAGATTTTAAAAGGATGTGTTTACTTGAGGTTACTTACTATCATTCACAGCGACATGCATCCACACTGGAATCCGCTTAGATTTTTAAAACTATGCATAAAGCATGGAGTACCCACACCACGGCAGTGGGGAGTTGTTAAAGTGGCTAGATGCCGGCCTGGTTCCGGCAAGCCACTCCACATCCAAAATGGACAAGAAATTACATGAACGCATTTTTGTGCTCAGACCAACGGCAGACCCAGGGATGGACACAAAAATATCATTAATGAAGTGGTTGCACACTTAAAAGAAAAAGTAAATGGTGCAGTTATATAGCACATTTTATCCAAGGCGCTTTACATACTGCAGATTGTGCATTTACATCCACCCATTCATACACCAATGATTGCAGAAACCATGCAAGGCACCAACCAGCACATGTTCATTGTATTGCACTTCGACACTAACTCTGGGGGAGCTCATTATTCATGATTTATTATTAATTTATCATTACTCATTATTCATGATGTATTCCATGAAGTAACACATCTACACGTTTAAGAATGATTACCAATATGATTTTATTTTGTATGAAAGATTTTCTTCAGGGCAGCATAAATGGTTTTTAAAGTAGTACTACTCACCACCACAGCGTGGCTTGACTCCTCTGTGGGGTTTCTGGTTTGGCTGGACGCTCAAACATAATTGGCTGTGCTTACCATCCATGTCTGCTTGCCATCCATGTCTTATTTGTTGTGACAGATTTTGTCTGGAACACAAATTGGTACACATAATCTCTTGGGTCATGTGATCAATAAAAATAAAGTCTTTTTCAGATCCTATTCCAGTTGGCTATGACTGCCTCCCAGCGTGTGCGGTCACTGTGTAGGCAACTCAGCCTGGTGGAGATCCACAGTTTCTAGTTTATAATTCTGTCCAAATGATCTACTAGTCTTAAACCGTTTTTACTAGACAGTGTAGAATCAGAAAATTAAGGCAGCGACAAAGAAAGACATGAAGCACACACCCACTCTCTGGTTAATGAACCAGGGATGTTGAGGTTATGCATTCTGAAATGATGACCTTTTTTCTCCAACAGATTGTGGTTAACTACAATGGATGGGGACACAGAAACCACCTCTGAGCGAATCCTTTTGGAACCATACACATATTTGCTGCAGTTGCCTGGTAAGTTCTGATCTAAAATAGAAAACAACAGAAAAAGGCTCTTTCAATCAATAATTCTTATTTGGTCTGCACAAATTAAGAGATAGACAATTTCCTATTTACATGAATCTTTTCTTTTCCATTTAACTTTCAGGAAAACAGGTTAGAACAAAACTGTCCCAAGCATTTAACCACTGGCTTAATGTTCCTGAGGACAAATTGCAGGTAAGAGCTCAGCCATTTCAATACTAACATTCTGGACATTGTGATTATTGCTTCTCTGGGAAGGAAGGAGGATCCTGCACTTAGCCTAAGCATCAGATTCAGAAATGCAGTTTATTCAGTGCTGCAATGGGAGGGTGGAAAGCTAAATGTTATTGGTCAACTTTTCTGCCATTCCAGCCAACCACAATTGCCATTCCAGCCAATCACAATTGGCTTCAATTTTATGTCATGACTTTTTAACCTGAATTATGTACTGCAAGTCATTGCTAAGATCCCAAGGCTAGCCATAGGAGGGGCTAGGACCCCTCAAAATGGCAAGTTTAGTAGTGATACGGGTTGCAAGATACAGCCCTGTATCTCCATCCAGATGGCAGTAGATCAACATGTTAAAGAAGCACGTGGACAGTATAGGATGGGTTGAATTAATTGACCTTGTGGGACTAGATATTACAATCCCTTGGATAATTTGCAAGGCAAGGCAACCATGTGGCTATGAAAAGTTCATAACCGGTTCTCACTTGCCTGGTGTTCTCTAGACCCACAACACCTCCAGAGGGCTCAGCGGCGACACCTGGCATCCCAGGTGTGCCCCCCTCTGCTTTTCCCCCTATCTTTTCATTTTGCAGTCCAGTTGGGGTCCTTTCTCTTGATCCAAAGCCAGGTGCTGCTTCACTTGCTCCGACAGCGACTTTGCAGACTTGACGGCTTTGCAGAACGCCTGTCCTCGAACTTCCATCAATTTAAGGAATTTGGTTGTGGCAACAAATCCTCTACACCCAACCTCAACGCTATATCCGCGTACTTCAGTTGTTTGCACTCAAATGCTTCACCGACTGCAGCTTCCCCTAGCACAGTCAGTTCCACAATGAGCACAGACTTTTGGGTGGTTGACCACAAGACCAGGTCAGGCCTGAGGTTCGTTGTCATGATCTCTGGTGGGAAGACAAGTTTCTTGTCTAGATCAACCAGCATCCTCCAGTCTCGGGCAGCGTCTTGGATGGTTGTTTAGGGTCTTGCAGATTGCTTTGTTGGGAGTTGTCCTGCTCTTACGAACTGGGTGGTGTTTGAATGTCTGGGCATTGGCGGTAGTTCTACTTCCTTCCAGGGTGATTGCCAGTTGTCGTAGGACCTGGTTGTGTCTCCAGGTGTAGCGTACTTGGGACAAACTGGTTTTGCAGCCGGTGAGGATGTGCCTTAGTATTGCAGGAGTTTGGCAGAGTGCACAAGAGGGATCTTCTCCAAGCCACTGCTTTAGGTTCATGGGTGTGGGAAGAACATCATAGGTGGCTCTGATGATGAAGCTGATTTGGCTTCCTTCCATTTCCCAAAGATCCTTCCATGCGAGCTTCCCAGTTAGTCCACTGCCCCCGTTTGGACGGAAAAAATCCAGGATATCTACAGACTGCAAGATGGGTTAGGGTCATGTTCAGCCTCACTAAAGAATAGCAGAATGCACAATATTGTACGTACATACATGCATACGGACAGTATAATCCTTGCTGGTACGGATGAAGAGAAAAGTGTGTGTTGATCAAAACCGTGCATGTAGTATGTACAACGTACAAATTCATTCATAGGTCATTCATTCATCTACAAATTCATATTAGAATCCACTTTGGACTCTAATATGAATCATGCATTCATGATTCATTTGGAGGTTTGTAGAGTGAGTCTGAGAGGAATGTACTATGAAGCACAGAGAAAATGGGTTAACCTACTCTGAAATTTACAACAACACCATTAGCAGATCGTTCTGTTCTGTAAATCCCTCCCCATCCTTAAAGCAGTTAATATATATTACCTAAACAGTGTTTATTTGATGTATCAAATATACTGTATTTAAGCATGTATGAT
>CM076974.1:41820953-42009526 GCA_039105355.1 Benthosema pterotum
TACTCAACATTTCTAACATAAAACCTTGGTGTACTCAAAATGCACGGGATTCTGCTCGTGCTAATGCTAGCTCTAGCTAGTGGGCTTCACTCATGAGCAAAATCTTGCTTAGGAAAGGAGGTGGTTGCTCCTGTGAAATACCTGACAAGTTCATGTTACAAGCTCACTTTATGAAACATTTTCTCATCTCGTGGCCCTTGTCACACAATATCTACTGTATTTGAGGGAGCAGAAATAGCAGGAATATTGTACTACACCTATATCAAAGAGAAGCTTCTCTCTCTTAGCGCTCTCTCTCTGGCAGTGCTGTGGTATATTTGGCTGTAAACTCTTGCTGAACCCATGCAGACTGAGTGCCCTCCCTGTCGTCATTAGCACACTGCTGCCAGGAAGTCGCCGCCATGGAAACAACTCCGCCTGCAGATAGAGGCAGTGGCACACTGTCTCATTCATTTGGCTATTCAATTCTTTATCAAAAACCCATCTGTCGAAGCAGGGTGGCGGAGGGGGCAGGGAACCCCCAAACCTGCACACATTATCTGCCTGTCGACCTTTCAGTAGGCACGGTCTGCCCTCAACCAACTTAATTGTTGCTTCTCATTTGGCTGGTGCTATTGCAGTGAGTTTTCATTGTGGCAGACAGATGCAGGGTGAGACCTCTGACAATGATCTTCTGTTCTAGTGGTCTCCAGAACAAAGAAATAATTACCATTTAATGTGAGCAAACAAGCATCAATAGTGACTGTGGGAATGCCAGTCTCTCTCCCCATCTGGCATTTTGTCTGGTAATATTGACAAATTAGGAGGTAATGAGGTTATTGATGTGTTCCATTATAACTAGTACTCAACAATTACGCCTAGATTTTCGTTACCGCTATACCCCTTATCCCTTATTTTCTTTGCCTTTTTAAACTATTAAAAACATTTTTCAATAGTTAAAATGGCCAGTCTACAAGCTCACAATGTCTCAATAGACTGTCACATTGAAGTATCCCAAATGTTTTCAAAATAGTAAAACATGCAAAGTTAGGAATAAGGGGTTTAGTGGCCGAAGTAACGAAAATGGAACCCTTAGTCCCCTAGAAAAGGCTTGTGCCAGTTTGTATATACAGTAAGTGGCCTGTTTTGATGTTATTCCATGTGAGACTGCACTCCTATGCTGTGATGGAGTTGCATTCTTAGTGGTTCAGTGACTGTAGTTTGGGCAAAGGAATGAGATTCCCCATCAATAACCTCCTGTATTAATCAATGAAGTTTTTGCAAGAAGTAAATGCACTAAAGCAGAATTTATGCATCGGCTGCTTGTGGCTGTAATTGGAATTGCCCAACAAAGGGAGACACTCCAGACTTGTTTGAAAAATTGCTTATTTTTACCTTGCCTTGATAGCAGTTTGTTTATTCTCTGTTATTGTCATTACCTGAGGCATTGTGTTTTTGTTGAGGCATTGTTGTTTCTCATGTGATTTGTTTAGCTGTCTTTGTTGCATTCTCGGTTCCTTTATCTCACTGAAAAGTTTAATTATACAAGCTCCCAGAATGATCCATGTAATGAATATATTATCCTGGAGTAGTCTGTTCACTAAATAATAACCCCACATCTCATTTAGGTATCTTGTCTGTCTATATCAGCTTAATGCTGCCATGTGTGCGCGTGTGTGTGCGCGCCCCGAGTGGCTCAGTAAGGTGGCAGGGTGAGTGAGTGTCGGGGCCCTGCTGAGGGAAAGGTTGTGTTTGGAGGATAAACTGGCTCAGCCTTGGCCCTGTGCCTGACCCACTGAACCCTCTCTTTGTGCTCCCCAGCTACACACAAACAGCTTTCACTACCAAGGCACACTACTCGTCTTCTAAATCAGTACTAGAGCACTCAAGCCAGCCACATGGACAGTCCAGGACTACAGACACCTACACTGCACAACACTATTGCCTTTGCATGTTGGTTGAACACCTTGAAGTGCAAGTGTTTTGTACAGAGGGAGAGTTTAGTCTGACACAGCACCCCCTGGTGTGGGATAAACTTAAGAAGTGAAGTATGTGAAAGGAGGCTATCCATTTTGACACGATTGTTAACCATAACTATTATATTTATAACAGTTGCAACAATAATGATTGAAGCTCAGATTATAGCAAAAGGAGGTGGTGGGTCAGTTCAGAATACACCACAAAAGAATCTGTAACTAAATTTAGCTGAACTTACCAGAAAAGTGTTCACTCTAATATTCACAAAATAAAAAATAAAGGGGAATACACTAAATCAGTCCAAATCCAAAAGAAAGCAAAAAAGAAAAAACAGTATATGGTGTCAGTGTGGTTAGTTAAAGTCAGTGTTGGCTTACCCCACTTGAACTCTTTCGTACACTTTTGAAAAATCCTGATACAAGAAATCCAGTGTTCCTTCCACAATAGAAAAGTTAATGTAATCCAGTGGTAGTGGTATCCTTCCATTAGAAACTAATTAAGCAAGACTTGGGGGGGGGAAATACATCTGCTTTCTAGATCCAGTTGTCTGTCTCAGTACCATTCACTCACTGTGTCAGAGCCACTCTGCACTGCAGGTACCACACACAATGTGATTGTCAATCACTCAATCAGTCTCCTGATAGGTGAGTCTTGGGCAGATGTTTGCAGTCATTGCTAGATAGGCAATTATATGCCCGACAGTCACATAGAGAATACAAAATAGACCCTATCTATATAACAAATCTGCAGATTAATAGCAAATAAAGCGCCATCACAATGTCAACAAATACATAGGAATGCATGTCAGTCTGTTTTTTATTTAGTAACTATTCAATGCTAGAAGTGAGCTGCTCCACATTGTGCATGGCATTTATTCATGAAGAGATTATGAGCCACACAAGCGCCTCACGACTTGTGTTTGTGTCGAGGTTGACAGTGAGGTCATGCCTAACTGTTGGGATATGCCAACACAGCAGACCCTCTGGCCACCCGTCTTGTCATCTCTCAGGGGGGTCAAAGTGCCCTGAGCACCAGACTGTCCCCTCTAATTAATTTAACATGTGACTACATACATCTATGGTTTCCACATCATTCCCTCCGCTCCCAGACTCGCAAAGAATGTCTGACTGGGGTTAACAATAAGCTGTTGAACGGTTAGTTCCAGTTCTGACTGCAACAATACATCCCGACTCCACTTCCTCTTTCTGTTTGCCCAGTTTTTCAGCTTTCAGCTTGAGCTCAACCACAATGTAGGGCTGTGGGAGCATGGCACCCTCTACTGGCTATTAGCCGTAACACAGTCCTTTGTGGAATCATGATGCCTTTGGAGAACCAGCCAAAGCTGTGCCTTGTTGTATTGCAATATAATCATGTGTATTACACTTTTAAGGTGTAAAGACTAATTTGTGTTGTGATAAAAAAAAATTCTGAATGCATTTTCCTTGTCAAAACACAAATTTGTGTTAGTGTTCCCGTTTCTGGCTAGATAGACGATATTTCAATAATTGTTTTGCTTCATGCTATTTTTTTCATTTTTTTTTTCATTTTCAGATAGTAAAACTTGCCTTGATTTTTTTTTTGGATGATGAAATTGTCAGAAGGAAATTGACTCATTTATTTATATCCTTGTAGGGCTTCGAAATTAATCGAAATCGAGGTTTCAGAATTTGGACAGAAAAACATTGTGAAGCCCTATATCCTTGTCCTGTAATGTCATGGTTTTATGTTCTGTATGAACCCCAGGATGTACCAGCTAATGGGGATCCTAGTAAAACTCTATACCATTTATATACTGTACTCACCGGTATCATTGTGTTCAGGTGATCATAGAGGTGACGGAGATGCTGCACAACGCCAGCCTGCTCATCGACGACATCGAGGACAGCTCCAAGCTGCGGCGAGGCTTCCCCGTGGCGCACAGCATCTACGGCGTGCCCTCCGTCATCAACTCGGCCAACTACGTCTACTTCCTGGGTCTGGAGAAGGTGCTGACGCTGGGCAGCCCCGAGGCGGTGCAGGTGTTCACCCGTCAGCTGCTGGAGCTGCACCGCGGCCAGGGCCTGGACATCCACTGGCGCGACACCTACACCTGCCCCAGCGAGCAGGAGTACCGCGCCATGGTGCTGCGCAAGACGGGCGGCCTCTTCGGCCTGGCCGTGGGCCTCATGCAGCTCTTCTCCGAGTGGAAGCGCGACCTGAAGCCCCTGCTGGACACGCTGGGCCTCTTCTTCCAGATCCGCGACGACTACGCCAACCTCAGCTCCCGCGAGTACAGCGAGAACAAGAGCTTCTGCGAGGACCTCACCGAGGGCAAGTTCTCCTTCCCCACCATCCACGCCATATGGTCGCGGCCCGAGAGCACGCAGGTGCAGAACATCCTGCGGCAGCGCACGGAGAACGTGGACATCAAGCGCTACTGCGTGGACTACCTGGAGAAGGTGGGCTCGTTCGCCTACACCCGTGAGACCCTGCGGGGTCTGGAGGCCGAGGCGTACCGGCTCATCGCGGACCTCGGAGGGAACCCCGAACTGGAGGGCCTGGTCAGACACCTTAGCAAAATGCACCAGGAGAGTGAAACGGAGGCCGAGAGAGGCGCGCAGTCTCTATAACCAATGTTCACGTGAAACACTCCACTCAGGACACAGCCCTTCCATCTCCTTTGAGACAATGGGCCCGATTTACTAAGCTGTTTAAACACGTTTTGGGTCTAAAAGGAATTTTCCAAACTTAACTATGTTTCCAAGTCTAATGACATACGGCCTGCAAGCAAATTTGAGAAAGAGCGGCCCTCCACAAAATTCTGACAAAAAATTCTGACTGCTAACTTGGGAAGTTTGGAAAATGCCTTTGCACCCCAAATATGGACAAATCTGGCCCATTGACTTTGCCAATGGGCCCTATATTGCTTAGTCACCAAAGCAAAACCATTAGCCATAAAACAGCGTAAAACATGTTAAAGTATATCCATCTTTATACAAGTGTTGGCTCATGAATGTGAACCGTTTCACAATTAGATAAAAGCTGCTCCTGTCTACCGTGGAAATCAGTGCACTGCACGCATACAAACACACCTTTTACTTCCAATGTATTTGTAGACGATGCCAACTCCATCAAAAAGCAACACAAACCCAAACCTTGACTGTGTGCTCGAGTGCCTCTTTGATGTTGCTCAAAAACACTTAACATACGTACTTACTACTTACACCAAATCATCTAGAGCCTCTGTGTATGCAAGTAAGTGTAATATGCAATCAAACCGGAAAAAATTGAAATGAGATGGGGGATTTTTTTTAGTGGTTTATTTTTCTCCAGGATATAAAGATGGCAGTGAAGCTCAGAAGCCTCATGTGAGGAGGTGCTGTACTGGAAAGGTATTTTTTGTATTGGAAAATGATGTTTCACAGTGTGAAGTCTCTTTTTTAGAGAGCGTTGAGAGAGATTTTTGGAATCTGCCAGTGCCATTCATCTAGGTAAGACTTCTACCACTGAAAAGACTTATGTAAACAAACTGAGAATAATTCAGAAAAGATTCTGTTTCGTCTGAGTTTTGGTCTTTGTCAGATCTCACATGAGTATACTTTCGAAACCTTCCTCGAGTTCCTCTCAAGAGTGTCAAGACGAGTTATTTTCATGACATTTGTTCCATGCTTCTGAAAGTATTGTGTGTTTATTAAATAAAACCATCTTGAAATAAAAAAGCATATTAATGGCAGCACAACACATATTTACCCATGGTGACATTTGAAATGTCCACACGATAATTTATTACAGATCCGAGTGCTTGGGTGCCATTATGCTATCAATGTAACAGGAAAGAGAGTTGGCTGTATTTTAGATCACCAGCACCATCTACTGTTTGCTCTGGGACAACATAGAAGAAGAAATTAACCATTACTAATGACCCCTTGGTAGATGGATAAAACCTTTTTGTATTGGTATGTTAACTATGGTATCGTCTTGGCTGTCTTTAGATGTAGTGTTACTACAAACGGATGCTCCCTTACACTGTATTGCTCACCTGCCTATCACAGGCATGCACTAACACATACCTGGGCATTATGCGGCCCAGGGGCCAAATGTGGCCCTTTGGCTGACTCTGACCGGCCCGGGGACCACCAGTGGTCCTTGAGAGAGTTCCAGTTAAATATGGAGTGTTGGTTAACCAGATGTAACTCTTTGAGAGCATAAAAATGAAACCAAATGGACCCTTGCGGGTCCATTTGGTTTTATGTTTACACTCTCATGAGTTATATATCAGATATCTATCATCTGAATTACCTAAAATCTACACAATCCGATAATGTAAAAGAATGGTCATTTTTGATCTTTGCCTGTTTTGTTTCCCAAATCAAGCCTGGTATTGTGAACAAAAACAAAAATCTTTCGTTTTGGTGTCTGTGGGTCTAAAATGTCATCAAATGGTGGTCCTCTGTGGCTCAAATACTGAATAAATTGAGGGCCCTGGTATCAAAAAGTTTCTTACTCTTACTTTAGTCTTGAAATTAAATTATTATGCAGACTTTAGTCAGTTAGTTCAGACTTTAGTCTTGGCCCTCCACAGTATTTTATGTATCATGTGGTCCCTTGGGAAAAATAATTGCCCACTCCTGCGCTAACACATTAACTGTAACACACACACAAGCCTTGTAGTTGGCCTTGGCATTTTCAAGGTTTCATTTCAGAGCAATGTGGTTACACACATTGGATTAAACACGAGTTAGAATTCCATGATGTTTACCAAATAAGGAATAACCAAATATTCAGATAAAGGCAGCGTGATGCTGTATGTGCACCTTATTTCAAACAGTGTGAAAGGTGCGAGGTCGCAGATGCATGAATTGCATGTTAAATTGAACATTAACAACATTGATTTCAAACATGCTTCCAATTTTAATGCCGGGCATCTCTTGCTTTAACCCTGCCGAAAGTTTCAGTCCCAGAGTTTAGTTTTGTCAACAGTCGCATGCGCTGTGGGGCATTGAAATGGGTCTCTCTGAAGATCTAACAAAATCTGATAGAATAGACTTTCATTTTTTCCTCAGAAGTCATATGTCCTCGAAGAAGTGTTTTTCTCATAAAAGTCACAGCCTGAGTCTATTTAAGTATGAAGTGCCTTTCTAGTCCACCAGAATATTCACATAATGTTTCACTGGTGCAAAACAAACAAAGTGTCCAGCTGAAGCCACAGCTACAAACCATGGGCTCCGAGTCTCTCAGAGTTCATTCATGGGCTTCCAACTGGATACTACATATTAGGGGTGGGACGGTTCACTTACCTCACGATACAATATCAATATTTATTCGATTCAGAGTTCTGAATCGAATTATATTGCTATTCCTAATTATGTTGCCATTCAATGTATAGATATAATTGCATTTCAAACAAACATTCTAAACAATCTTGACCAGGAAAAGACGGATAACGTCAGTGGGTCTTCAAATCACCAGGTCTGATTTTTGTTTTGCCCTGCCCCATAATGTAACTCTTGTGTGTAAATGGATTGGTCCCATTTCAACACAACCAGAGTTTATGCAGGCTAATCAGCTGCTGTAATTATTAGAATTGAGACAGGAATTGACAGATCGAACCTTCATATATAAGTCATATCAAAGATGGGACCCAGTGCCTTCCTGCTTGGAACTCAGCATCAAGGCTACACCCTACCTGTACATCACGCTGCCTCACACTACAGAAACCGTAAATAATCTCGTTTTTTTCCCCCAGTATGGAGAAAAGGGGGCAGGAGGAGCAAAATCATTTTGTGAGCACCAGTCGCGACCGCTATGAAACAAACAGTCACCGGTTACGACCGATTTATTTTTCAACTGCCGCGACCGCTATGCCTAGGGTTGCCACATGTGTCTGACAAAAATCCTGGACATTTTGACCATCCAATCGGCGGCCTATTATCGGTGGCGATTATCGGCCTTTTGGTCGGAAGCGACGCACCTCTTTAACCCATAGTAGGCCGGAACCCCTAGTGGTAGTTTTACCCTAGTTGACGGGAACACCAATATGCGTTCTGTACAGTATGTACAGTATCAAAAAATGTCAAAGTTTGGTGGTGTTACACAATAATTTGAAGTTTTCCAGTACACTTAGGTTAGTATTTCAGAGACATTTTTAGAATCGGGATAGTCTACAATGGGTTAAACATCTAACCCAGAAATATATCACACTTTTACACTGAAATGTTACTGCTCTCATTATTTTATTACTCTTTTACATATCAGATTAATAATTAGGCTACTTAACCATTAATTTTCAACTCTTTCTGGAGCAGTCCAGTTTTCATTTTTCTCATCTCAGTTATCTTTAGATAGACAGATTTAGATTCAGGAGTTTTCCACTCATTTTGGCGGTAGGGGGGTCTGGAAAAGAGGTAAATATAGCGACAAATGTGCCAAGTTGGCAACACTGGTACGTACAGCCACGCTACAATTTAATAGGACTATCATACTGATCTGAGACTGTGAGTGACGCAAGTCAGGTTAGTTGCGGTCTCTAGTCTCTAGAAGAAAAAAAATACTTTTGACCATGTATAAAAATCCGGGACATTCAAGTGTCCAGGATTTATTTTATTTTTTCCTGGACAGACCATGAAAATCCGGGACAATCAGGAAAATCCGGGACCTGTGGCAACACTAGCTATGCCGATGGTCGGGGGTTGAGGTTAGGTTTAGGCATAGGATTTACGCTATGTTCAGGGTTAGGGTTAGTAGCGACCGGTGAAAAACAATCGTGACCTGAAGTAAAACGGTCATCCGTTTTCACTGGTCACAACTAATTTATGACCGGTGACACCGGGCAGCCCCGAGGCCACACCAACAGTCACAACTGATTTTGATGGTGGAAGATCTGAGACATAAAGGCGTGTGACCGCTAAAGAACAAGAGGACCAGAGTTTGCCTTGTATTAATATGTTTTTCGGTTTAAGCAATGGGTGTTGATGTTCTTTCCACCTACGGTGCCATAATGTCTTTGCTACCAGTTAAGAGTTTGAAGGATCGAAAAATGACGGCAATTTCAAAGGAGTAGCTGTGTTAATTTGGTGGGATAATTCTTGCCATTATCACAGTATCATATCATATATCATATCTGTACAGTACTTCTGTGCTATTTTAAGTTCAATGAATTATTCACATGCATCCGGGCGTTTAGCTCAACCATCTGGGCACCTAGGCTGCAGTGCTTACAGTATAAAAAATGCTGAGATTTTGGACAGCGTTGACTGTCCAAGAGAAAATGATGACTATGAAATTGGAGCATGGATGGCAGCAGCTCCAGTGACAAAGACTGCCCAGTGTTTCAATAGTAACAGAAATGCTACATCTGACTAGGAAAGCCTAGGAAATAAATGAGTAATAATTAGGATTGGAAATTGTGTGCAAAAGCGCACAATGATGGTTGTGCACAAGTGCAGTAGTATGCAAGGACAAACAACAGCAATTTTTCCTCTGAGGCAGCTAGTGTCAGCAAGAACAGACATAGAGATGGAGATTTGCAGTGCAGAAACTCCTCATTACAAAGACAAATGCAATTTCGAGAGTTCAGTTCAGTATTGCCAAAAAAAACAACATAAGCACTGGTCTGCAGTAAGAACATAAGAATAGTGATACGGTCGGATGAGTCATTCTTCACAATGTTCTCCAATCTCCACAATTACACTAAAGAGACCAGTACAGTGAAAATCGTCAGGCTACGTCATCGCTGTTTCAGCCAAGTATTATTGAATTGCATTTTGTGCCCCATTATTGGCTTTACTGGCCACAATTGTTATACAACTAATATTTTCAGAAGAGACTGTATGCATTCATTTTGGAACCACAATATTAATAACTGCTACAAATGCATGGGTCTATAATTGTCCTTACTGAAAAACAATATTCACAACAGTGTGGTAAGTTAGTTTGAATAGGAGCTTGTGGGAGCCTTTAGGATACATAATTCTGCAGACATCCTAAAAGGAAATCTGCATATGGAAAAATTGTGACAGAGTTCCAGAAGAAGTCTGCATAAAAATGTACTTCTCTAAAAGGCCACCCATACAAAGCAAAACTGAAATGACTATGACATTGTCATGAGAGAATTGAATCAACTTACATCAAGTGGTTGAATGATTTCTGAGAATGAAATTATTGAACGGATCATCAGGTTCATACTAGTACTACACATGCTGCAGAAAGACGGCAACGGCTCACATTTAATATCCGAGGTAATTATGGCCTCACAACCACTACTGTAGTAATTCTGTCCAATGTTACTGCATTAAAGAGGGCAATCGGGTTCAAGTGGCCTTATGAAACTCAATATAACTCATTTGGCATTCTCATCACTTTGGCCCATCACCTTTCTCAAAGATTATT
Organism: Benthosema pterotum; assembly: GCA_039105355.1. Taxonomy (NCBI): domain Eukaryota; kingdom Metazoa; phylum Chordata; class Actinopteri; order Myctophiformes; family Myctophidae; genus Benthosema; species Benthosema pterotum. Next base: position 41,831,277 of record CM076974.1, read on the forward strand.
CTGTATACGTGCAATTATAACACCATCTGTCAGTGGAGAGGAGACCCAGACAACAAGTCTTGACCTTTTATCTTTTTATCTGAATACGCTAAGCGTTTCAGTTGCAAAAAAAAACAGATTTGTTTTGCAAATGTGTGCAGAATATGGAGGTCATGCCATACCGTAGTAAAAAAAAAAAAAAAAAAGTGATTTGCATGCAAATTGTAAAAAAGAAAAAAAAACTAGGGTGGTTTAAAATTGGGAATCAAAATATCGGCCACACCAGTACACAGATGAAATGCTAATAATAGCCATCATTCCTATGAATCACATACAGAGATTCTAGTTTTCGATGCTGGACATTATGAATAAATCATTCCCTTCTCGTTTTAGCTCACACATGGGGTTGAGGGGTGTTTGAATGAGAGATATGATTGACAGCAGCCTGTAATTCTGAGTGAGCAAAGTAAAATGGAGCTTTGTTTCCGATGATCTGGGCCAGTACTACCTACTCTGAAACCTAGGGCCATATTTAAGTCACTGCTGAACCCCTTATCCTAAACGTCTTTCATTCCACAATTTTTAAAAACTTTCATATGTTGTGTCCCTGTGTCTATGCATAGCGTTAAAGGCTTTAGCGTTTAGGGCCCCTAATGTCTGACCATATTGTATTTCAGGTCATAGTGACCCGCTGAAGATCCTATGAGGCAGTGTTGTAGTGGAACTTACATAACTCCATAAGACACGTGCACAAACAGTTACAAGCATTTGTGTGCATGTGTGCAACACACAGACACAAAACATACAGACGTGTATAGCCTATTTAGAAATGGGGTTTACAATGCATAATTGGATCCATAAAAGTCAAAAAACATATTTTTGACCCCAAAAATATTTTATATGTAAGAGAATTGGCCCCGCGTCCCCCCTCCACTACACCCCTGCTGTGAGATTGAAACATTGTCTGTGTGATATACAGTAATAAGGTCATTCCTCTGCCTGAAGATGGTGTGTGGGCCCTACCCTCCTTCCATGGTTCCTTTATTGGCCCAGCACCTACTGCAGATGGACGTGTAAATAGGTATCGTCTGAAAGTGTATGATTTTAGTATCAAGTGTATCATTTTAGTATCATATATGTCCCTCATTTTGTCCAGGAAGGTGCCATGGTATGGTATCCTTAGAGATGAGTAGTAGTGTCTTAGTAAAGACAATGAATGAGAGGGCAATGTATAGTAGTGTATAGATTTGGAATGCTTGTCCATGGGTATTAAATGGGCATTATACACAGATACAGACGAGGACATTAATATAATCTATCAATCAGGCTCACTGAAGGCAGAATATACAACAATAATTCCCTAACTATGGAACCACTCCCTCAAGACAGAAGGCATAGTAATATCTCTGACACGGTTTGGGTATTTTTTACATCTCATCAACCTCACTTTTATCAAAATGAATCTTTATGCACTGCTCAGGCCCACACACAAACATAAACCGGGTGGCAATAACAAACAAAAGGTTTGGTGTGGGGAAAAGTAGGCTATGTTTGACAGCATCTCAAATGAAAACATCAACCAACTAAAATACACAACATATGGGAAGGAGGATACATCCATAACCATCACACAAACAGTGATACAAAATGATGCATGCTCAAATTTGCATCACATTGAACTGATGACCAGCAAAACAAATCAAACACACCATCTACACTTCTACAGTACGCATAGGCTATGTGTATATGATATATGTATGTATTAGGGCTGTTGAATTATTAAAAAACAAAAACAAACAAAAAAATCAGCTTCAAAATTTAATCCAACTCCAACCCTCTGAGACGAAATACCCAGAACATTAATCATGAAGTCCTCGTAATTACGTCACCATTTCTCCATCTCCTGAATCTACCAAACGAAAGACCTTCCGCGGTAAGTCCCAATTACAGTATGTCACCCCTCCAACCAGCCAATCGGGATGCCCCGAGGGACGACGACCACAAACCGCGCACCGATCACTTAACTTGTGCCCACTCCGCTCACGCAAGTACATGTAATTAATTTAACCAATTAACTTGTTATTTTCAATAGCAATGTATATAAATACATACAGTCTATACAATGCATACAGTATGTATAGAATTATTGCGAGTTAGAAGAGCAGAGGATTTGGCTCTGGATCTTGACAAAAGCTTATGGTGCTTGACGTTTACAGCACTTATTAAAGACACCTGACATGGCAACAAAGCTAAAATTAGTTTTGTTCCCATCTAGTTTTTTCTGTAGTGTTCATGCCTTTCTTTCAACAAGCGCAGCGGAAAGCAACAGAGACAAATCACTGAAAATGGCTGACGGGGAGCAAACTGCTCTCCTCGTCTAAAATGTGACACAGATGCGGGTATGAGTCCACCATCATGCTGTTCAGACAGAGAGGATGTGATATAAAGCAGCGATCTTCATTTTTCAGGTCGAGGACCCCTTAGCTGAGATGAAGCATTGGCATCCACTATATACTGTAGAAAATTGTGACTTCATTGACTGTAGGTTTTCAAACCACTTAAACCCTCATATTTTGTACTTCGGGTTGCTCTTTTTACCCTCACCAAACCTCTTTGCTGATGAGGCATTGTTGTGATCCTGTAGATCTGCTAATATTTACTCTCTAAAAGGGATACTAGGGTTCAACAGGGTTCACGCAAAAACATTCCATTCCAAAAAAATTCCATCATTAAGATTTGGCCACCCGCTGTTTTAACTCTGTGGACCCCCACCCTCTAGGCCTAGGGGTCCTGGACCGCCTGTTGAAGAACACTGATTTAAAGTAAGAGAGGTGTAGGGAGACAGAGATAGAGAGAGGCAGACCAAGTCAGAGGAAGAGAGATGTGGTCATGAATATTAAGTTAACTGGAAAGAATTGCTTGCATTTGTTGAGGTCACAATCCCCTAAATAGAATATAACTATATGCAGAGATTACAGAAAGGGAGAGAGGAGCACTGCCAGGATGCAAACCATAAGGTGATAAAGGAGGTGCTTTGGAAGGAGAAAGATAATGAATCCGCTTAAAAAACTGTATAAAGTTTGAACAATTGTTCAACCTTGAACATGCCAATTTACACCTGGAAGAGAGCCTAACTTTCAGTTTTTCTAAGTTGCATAATTAGGCTACTTGTAAAAGTTTACATTTTTCATAAACCACAGTCCATATTAAAACATGCCTTTGGAGCGGCGAATGCATATGGGAAAAGCTTGCGAAAATACTGGTTACATTTGCAACACCTATACCTTTCAGCGAAAGCGCTACTTGGTATGTAACCAATGGCAAGACTGCTTCGTACCCAGGGATTGAGATGGAGTCACAGATCAATTTGTCTCATACTTGACATTCCAACGGTGTCCTAACCCACAGTCTTAATAAAACTATCACTAACAGACATCAAAGTGCTTCGGCTTACCTTTGAAGTAGAGACAAACTGACATTTCTAACAGCGCGATCACGTTCTGTTTTGCAGGTAGTGCAGAGCTGACTGCACAACACTACCGGCCGGGAAAATAGCAGACTATTACAGAAAGTACAGCTAAAATAATAGAGCAGCACACAGAAGTCAGCAGTAAATGCAAGTCTCTCTACTATACATATCACAGCTTCTCTTTTTAGATAACCATATTTGTCAAAAATAAATATCAAAGGGAACAGTCTCTGTGAGGTGTCTTTTATTGTCCCCAAAGAGGTTTCATAAAACCAGATGTGTGAATATAGCTTAGTTCATTTTCAAAGTCTCTTCAGTTATAGCACTGTTCGTTTATGTTCAAAATGTCATGTTGGAAATACAAAGATTTGTCCACCACACTGGAAATAACCCTGGATGATATCGCACATTGTTAACATGATGCATCACACACCTAACAGATACATTAAGGCAAAGCCACTATTTGCACAACAACAGTTACAGTATTACAAACCCCTTTGTCGGTGAGAAGACTTGTCTACAAACAGTGAAGAGGATGAAAAGCCTAAGAGAATAATTTACAAAATACGGCAAAGAGAAATGTAACATGTAACCAATCTTTTAAAATGCCAGCATCTCACTTTAAAGACATACATTTGGCATTACAACATTTGGCATTCACAAACCATGGAGTCAAGTTCCCTTAGTCAAATATTTCTGTCTTTGTTGGATCGCCAAGCGTGAACATTTACACATATTGCACATAATCCCACCTCCTCTTCCATTCCTGTCACAGTATATTCGAATAACATCTAAAACACTATATTAAAAAAATCTAAATTCGATGTCAAGTTTATCAGAGAGGACCATCTACTCAATTTGTTTACCAAGTCTTTATTGGACAATGATTTTTTTTTCTTTTCTCACATTTGACTGAGCAGATGATTAGAGCATAGACAGTATGTGCTGTCAGACTGCTGATTTTTTTTCTTTTCCTTTTTTTGTTTTAGGAGAAAATAGTCAAGCTGTACTAGCACATTGAGTAGGAAAATCGGCTATATTACGTTTATGGGGCATACGAGGTTAGACGGGAATTCCACCCATTTAACATTTTTTCTGAGAGCGTACAAATGTACGAAGCGTCTGTAGACGTTTCACCATGTTAGTGGTTTTCTTCAGACCTCCATTTCTTGGGAACACAGAATGGGGGAACTTTTTTATCATGTATATATACTAATGACATTAGAATGTTGAAAATGTGTGGACTACCCCTTTAACCCACTCAAAGCCTATTTATCAGCCATTGCCAGCTATCGCACCAATGTACCCTTATGTTGAAGCTCCAAAGCAGGAGCTTTGGAGTTGGAGTGTCAGTTTAAATAGTCTGTGTTTTTGTCAGAATGGATGTCACGTTAGCCTCTAGGTATCGTTCATCTTTGAACAACCTCATACGATCTAATGTTCCATGTTGTTATACAACAATTGGCGACTTTTCTGTCGCCAATCCAGAAAACTGGCAGGCGGTGATGCTACTGCTTTGGCAACAAGTTTGCCCGTGTGCAGGCGGTGGGTTAAAACGTTGTTTCATAACAGGCAGATCTGTCACTCATTATATGCAATACTTATTCCCATGGGGAAAGGGGATTAGATTTTCTCTAAGAGTCCAATGTGTCTGCTTGAATCCAATGCCATTTTAAGTCAACACTGACAAATAGCCATCATATGAATGCAAAACCATCTCCCCTTTTCTGCAAAAATAAAATAAATAAATACATGAAAATAATAAATAGATCCCCTGGGAAACCCTGGTTAATGAAGTATATGTTTTCAGTGGTTAATTAAAGAACCAGAGAAACATTAGTTAAACACAGTGTCCAGGCCTAGGCAGTAATAGGCAGTCACCTAAGATGCTTATCGAGCCTGGAAGCCGGTCAAGGGTTCAAGTCCTGAAAGGTGTTGCTCCCCATCTCTCTTCCCACATATCCTGTCAATCTAATGTACATTGTCAAAAAGGACAGAAATGTCTCAAAAATATATATAAAAAAACAAAACAAAGTGAGGGGCACTTTTATCATCGTACATCATCGTGATGTATAAAAGAGACTAAGCCCATTTGCTCAGACAGTGACAAAATTCTCCTTTCATTGTCAGTGGAAATTTAATGCTTGTGTAAGACGAAAATCTACACCAATAGCTGAATACACGAGGGACGCCCCTAATACAAAACAAAATAATAACATAATTATGTTTATTGTGTTTTACCCTCGATTTCGTGGGCTAGCTGTGTCTCAATGACCCCAGGGGCAGCCACATGGGTCATCACAAGACCTCTTCCTGGCCCAAAGGATGCGCAGCTCTTCAGCAGTGTGCTGAGGGGACGACAGCATGTCTAGGTAACACTCCTTCTCACACAGCCAGCCAGGATCCTAGGAAATGTAGAGAGCATCATGTTGTCAAACATCATCTTCATGATATTTCACTACACTGTTGTTTTTTCCCCTTTTACTGTATTGTTATGGTACATCAAATCAAGATAGAAATATCAAGTAAAATTAATAACTAATTTAGCAGAAGAACAAAAACCTGACTATGTTGTCTGATGGTTTACCGCCGACTTGCCAGTTTTATTTTAAATTTAATCTAGTGTAAGTTCTGTTGAAATGACATGTTTACCAATACAGGTCAATTCAATGAATGACTTCCCTTCATGGGTATTTCAGCTTAATCATTTGATTAGTTTCATAAGTCATGTAGGTAAATGCAAATTATAAAGGTATTATAGGCATAGGCATTATAGGCAACTTTAGTGCAAAACCTGTGTTTGTAAACAGATAAATCTAACTCCATCTCACCTACAGTCCTCCACTCTATTGGGTCCTGTGATTGACTGAAACACAACCCCCTCCCCACGCACTAGCACCATCTTGCCACGCGCCTGACAAAAAGGATTTGTTGACAACAATAAAAGTTCAGGACTGTCTGCAGGGCAAAGCAAGTGTCTGTCTGCAGGGAACAGCTGCAGCATCAAAGTAGAAGCGACATAAAGGAGAAAAGGGCATGAAATACTGCACAGGTGAATACACATTTATCAACGTTATTTGAATTAAGTACGTTGTAATATCAGCCCACCTTAACTCTCATTTATAGGATTATAATTTGATTTACGCCAAACCATCTATGATTATTTACCGGTATACTTTTTAAATTGGAACTTTTTAAAGATGAACATATCTCAACTTCATTTTCTTGCAGACATTAATTGCCGTGCAATCATTAGATCTAATGAATATCTGCTTACCCCCCCCCCCTCTTGTGGAGTTTTGCATAATCACCTCTTAAGTGCTGTTTTGCTGAAAGTTGGCTATAATAGATCTCGGCTTAAGTGTGAGTTAGGGCTCAGCTTCTGTGCAAGGGCTCTATGTGTGCACGGAATCTGTAGATCAATGTCACTGTAGGTTCAGTTCAGAACAACTGATCCACAAACTGCTAGTGTTACTGCTCTGCCCTCTACACCAATACGCAGATTATTCCATCAAGCTCTAGATCCCAAGTCATTCAACTTGTCCTCTACTTTTTGCTGATCCTGTACAATGAATGGATTATTAGCTTCTGGACTTCACGCTTGTATTTCAACCATTTGTCGCCATCTCGTCATATTCGCATTTTTACATATTTGTTCATAAGCTGCTTATTCTTGAATTGTTTGAAGTCAACCAACTCTCCTCTAATATTGCATTTGATTTCGGTTTGTTTTTTAAACACTCTGAAGTCTTGCTTTAAAGTTCTCGCATGCCATCTTTGGTTGGATTGGCACGTTTTCTTTCCAGTGTAGCTTTTTTTGCTGATTATATTCTTAATTAAATCAACTTTGATGTGTATGAATTGAAATTCTACAAATGATCATGCAACCAAAAATAATTATAATAATAAATCATACAGTATAACATTCCAAATTGGCCACCCTGTTCATTTTTTAGATTTTTTTTTTATCATTACCCGAGTATGAACGGTCATGGTCAGAAATGGAAGTTTAACAGGTGATTCTTTTTCCTCGGCTTACCTGATATTTTTGAGGGCCGACAGCAGCCATCCATATGCCCATGCTCACATCCTCCCCCTGTGACACCACAGATAACCAATTATCACTCTGACATGTATTATTTTGCGCTATCATTCAAATTATGAGATACCTTACTTACCTGATAAGCCTTCAGTTTCTCAGCATTGGTGGCCAGCCATTGGATCAAGTCACGGGAAACCACGTACCCCGAGCCACAAGCAAACGCCGGATATGCTGGACTGGCGTACTCGAGTTCCTGCCACTTCCCAATGCGATCCACCGCCCAGCTCTGTCTGAAACTAGTTTCAGAAGAAATGTGTCATAGCTACACATTCACAGAAAGGTGTATTCTTACTGCAGCACAGCATGCACATGGTGTCGGTGTTAACCAGTTACCACCGTCTTAACTCCATGTGACAGTGTTCAGAACTTGGATGGGAACAAAACTCAACGGAGGACAGCAATGCATAATGTCAACACGTTCAGACAGATGGGTCAATGAGACACTGCGTTGTACTTACTTCCCCCACCAGAAATTGCTGCGCTTGAGGCCTCTGTGGTCTATCTTCATTAATACAGCGTCCACATCGATATAACAATCATCATCCGTCTTCAGGAAAAGGTTAAAGTCAGCATTTCCCACAGCCCTTACGAGAGAAGGAATTTGCAACCTTAAATAATAGACAACCATTTTTCCCCCCTTTTCTCTCTAGCAACTCATAGGTGGATTTACTATAGGATACCAGTGATAGTAAGGGGTTTGAAGAATAAATAATACACTCCCAAAGCCCCCCACCCTTATGAATCGTATTCATACTCGCTGCCTGAAGAACTACGACTAAAGCATTTCTCGGGCCAAATTATTCAGGGCGAGCCGACAAGTCATTTTTAAATGAACGGGCACATTTCAGGAGGGTGATTTCCTGGGAGGCCCGGGCAATAGTTGAGTCACCAGGGTAGATTCATTAGCTGTTGTGCGGTGGCATACCATTTATAGAACTGAAGCACTTTGGAAGGCACATTCCTGTAGGTGTCTACGACATCTACGAACACAATATCCCCATGCTGGCGGCTCTCCTGCTGCAGAGATGAGTCCTCTTGCCGCAGCCTTGAGGTGTGGAGCTCCATCCTGGCCTCACGGCCCTGCAGCAGCCCAGACAGACCTTCTGTATCTGGTACAGAGGAGGTGAGGTGGAGAGGGGGAGTAAAGAGATACTACGAAAAAAGAATAATGGCAATGTAGAAATGTGCACATTATGCACAACGTCCCATTTCAGGTTTTCAAATGTATAAAACTAAAATGAATGCTTTGTAATAATAATCCTAATCTGCAAAGTAACTTGTAACTAAGTTTTGAACTCAAATGCAAAAATATATAAGAGGCACAGAAGATAATACTGCAGAAGCAGGCAGAGGATGGGAAATAAATCCACTTGGCATGAAAGCAAGAGCTGGGAGCCAAAAGAGAAATGATCTCAGATGAAATTACAAAATGTGCTTTTATTAAATGTTCTCTTATAGTGACTAACTTTTGGAAAGGACACAGGGGACTATTATAAAAGGTCCAGTTATAATTATAATTCTAACTTGATTATGTTGTTTATAATGATGGGGAGGTTAAGCAGATATTTATCATTAGATATAATGATTGCACTTAATTGAATGTCTGCAAAAAGACAAAACAAGTACATTTTTCTGTTTAGGCATTAGACAGTAATATTCCTTTACTATCCTTTTCTACACGTTATTTTAGTATCCTTTCTTATAAGTTATGTGTTTCACGGTATTGCAATAGATCACTAGAAAAAACATTTGTCCGCTACTTTAAAGGTCAAAATCCCTGGAGAATCAGCCTGCCTTAATAACATACTGGACTAGGAAACTGTAGTACAACAGTCTCTGACCTCATTGAATATACAGTAAACTTAGATCCAATTAGAGACGAGAATGCTAACCTAAATGTATACACCATTTTATTATCAGAATTACAATGCCACTGGACTGACCATAGATAGTGAAGGTGAACCCTCCAGCCAACCCAGGGAAGCCAAGGGCACTTCTGTGAGGCAATATACCTTCTTCGATCTGTGGGTTGAAAAACAAAACGATGGTTTGTCGCTCTTTTACAGATACACCAATTACATGTTTATTATTCCATTCATATTGAAACTCCACAACGCTCACGGATGACATCTTGAGAACCCCTCCTCCATCATTGAGCTGTACACAGGAGGAGTTGACTGTGGTCAATCCAGCAGTGTCCAAACTCTCCCAGACCAGTGTCCCTTCAAAGCCCTGGAAAGAGAAGGGGATTGATCTTAACTAACTACTGTTTATATGTGATATGTGCTTATGCTTGTGTTTGGAGAACTGACCTTGGGTAAAATGAACTGCTCCACCGGCTTGTACCACACGCCGTTCACGAGGGTCCCTATGCTGGTGCCACTAAAGCGGGCACTGACTACAGCCTCCTGCAACACACCAGAGGATCTGATGTCACATGAGGGTATCCTGCACCCACCCTCCCACCCCCCCAGACACACACTTTACTCAGGGGGTGTGGAACTGGCCAAGGGTGTATTTTCTCAATTCCTCTTGTTAAATCCTAAAGTGCATACACTATAACCCACTGCACTGCATCCCATCATTTTGGTAAGAGAGTAATTTCGCCACAAGCAATTTGTCTTTGAAATAACAACAGTCCAAGCAGGGTATTGCCTATAATTGGATTTAAAGCACATAACAAATAAAGTAAACAGAACAAGCGCAGCCATTCCGCCAAGCACCTCCAAAATAAACAGCAGCAACAGTCACCTCTTGGTCCAACTGGTGCAGCTTCACCGTCACATTTCCCCGAAGCTCGTGAGCAGGTCCGCTGCGGAACACTCCCAGCCTGGTAATCACAACCGGATGGAGGACCTTGAAGTCCAGGGCGAGAGTCGACACCTCGGCGGGAGTCAGCAACGTCGGGTCGGTCACACTCACTATTTCTATCTCCGTCCTCGGCTCTGCCACTGACAGGAGAGAAGTCTAGGAGTCAGCGCTGGAAGTTCACTGAACAGGCACGAAATTCAATGTTATGCTGAACACGCTGACAGCCCGCCCTGAGAGAAGAAATTATTAGGTGATGAGAGAGGACAGCATTCCACTCAGAAGACAAAGGCGCATGCATTTTTATTCTTTGCATGCTCTATTAAAGTTACATCATCAGCAATTTGAGAAGTCGGTTCTTGGGGATGCAGTCTTCAAAGCCGGCCTCCATTTGTCAGTGCGGATTCTTCCCTTTCTTAATTACGAAAGAGCAGTTTATTACCCAGGAGATCAATGGAAAAGCACAAGGCTGTTAAAAGTGAGCTTTCCGCACAAGATTCTTTCATTCACTCCAAAACAAAAAAAAAAACAATTACAGAAATAGATGGAGAAAGAATGACCGAGGCATGTGTCTTTCAGTACATTACTTGATAATCAGTGAGATGCTTTTACCATTTTTGCTTTTTGCTTACCAAGTAACAATTTGAAAACTCTAAAGTGCTTTTCTTGGCATAGGCTATTTTGATTATGCCACTTCATTCAATAACAGACAAATTAAATGTATACTCAATTTCGTGTAGCAAAACAGCACTCAGTCCCTATTACAAACATAGACTAACAGACAAAATCAGAGAAACGAAAAAGCTTATTGACACCTTATTTGACACTTTTCTTCATTTTTTGTATCAGTAAGATATGTGTACAAACTTCAGCAAGGAAATTAGATGATTTTTGTTGTTTGTCTTGTCAAAGATGCCTTGTCTGTCCCCATCTTTTTGGAAGGATCTCAATACAAAGCCATGATATCTGCAGTGCTTTGTAGAATTAAAGCCATAAGTGCATATTATCATCTTAAACTCTTTATTCTTTGTTGACTGGGGTATATTCCTTTTTCCCCTATTCTACACAAATCTCTCAACACTGTGAGCTGAGCTTGTAGATTGGATATGTTTGCCATGTGGCCCGTTTATGGCTATTTCCACTATTATTGATATGTATAATTATTGAATGATGCAAGATATTTGTCATATCTTCCATGTGCACCATTTGTTTATGAAGACTAAAAGCCAACGCTTCAGAGATCCAATGTTCAACGACAGAAACACAAATTGTTAGTGATTCATTAATCTCAATTATTTGAGCACAGCAACTCGTTATTACAGCCCTGAATGCAGTAAAGACGAGAAGCGAGAAGCCAGTTGCCCTAAAAGCCATACACCTGGGTGACGGCAGACTGTTGCTTTGGCATGGGGCAGGTCAGATCAACATCTGGAATTAATTACAGTATATACTGGCCATATATGGAGTGTCTTGAGTGCACAGGTTACGATGACAACTGAACAACATACAGTATGTAACAGGTCAGCTCTATATAGAGAGAATAAAGGGTTTGATGAGAGCCCAGCCAAAACATTTTTGTTACCATTGAAAACTTGTATGCGTGTCTGTTTAGCTGCTTAGTTGTAGTATGTTTTAGTCTTAGCTGTATAGTTTAGTTGTAGCATATGTCATATCTAGTTCCTGTCTAGTGGTCTGTTTAACTTTCATGACTTTCCACTTTATAATACCTGGTTGTAGCTTAGCACCTTCACACTTTATGCTGTCACAGTTGCACTTTACTTTACTGCTCTAGTCTGTTGCACTACGTCACTTACTGTTTCTTGTATTGTTTGTTTTCTTGTCCCTTTCTTGCACTGTCTATTGTCTTATTGCACTGGGGAACAATGGAAACGTCATTTCATCCCTGGATATGTCCTGACATACACTGGAGTGACAATAAAGAACCTTGAAACTCTAGTTTTTGCTGGCTGGTGGGCGTGGCTGCACTAACGCGGCACGTCACAAGGCGTGATGTCACAAGATGTGACCATATTAGGAGACGTGTTCCGACAAGGCATGATCATGCAAGTATGGAGGAGTGATGGACCAAGCCTCATTGTTGATAACGACCATGAACTGTTCCCTATAAACTTATACATATACCACCAGCCCATTCTGAATCATCTAACAAAAATGTTCTACCATATCCCCCCCGTACAGCACTATTACACGGTCTACTGTTACTTCGCCATTACTTGTTTCCGTGTGCATCTCTCTCTGTCCCCTCCTCCCCTCTCCCACCCCTCCTTCTCTCTCCCCCGGGTATAGGCAGATGGCCACCCAACACAGAGTCGGGTTCTGCGTGATGTGTCTTCTCTTAAGGGAGTTTTTCATTACCACTGTTGCAACCTCTGCTTACTCTGGGTAAATCTTGGTCGGTTTTCTTCTCTTTTGTAACGTGTCTTGAGCCAACTTGTTGTGTTTTGACACTCAAATGCAATCGAATTGAATGCCATGAGGCAAGACCATATATGGAGGAACTGTGCAGGTTTTCATAGTAAACTGTAACCTACGGTACGATCTCAATCTAAAGCTGCTCCATAAATTCCTATACACCACCAAGGCACATCGTGTTAACAGTGACATCTGTTAATAGTGCAGTACAGAACAGCGAAAGAGCATAGGGAGGGCAATAACAGCAATCTAACTTCAGATACAACTAACTAAAAACACCCATTGGGATGAACAATGGTTTTCTTTACATGACGGCAGCATAATTATTGTCCAACAGACCATCACAAAGGGTAAAGCACACATGGTTTTGCAAACGGATAAGTTGTTGATATATACGGAAGCGATAAAGAAATTATCCACATAAATTATCCACTTAAAACTGCATGCATTTGAATCATGAAAAATATGTTCAGAAATGACTGGAAAGACGAATCAAGCGTTATTAGCAGCACACAGGTAGAGTCAGTGAGAGAAAGAGGTGTTGCTGTGGCCTTGGTATCAATGGGAACTGAACAGTGTCCTTGAGTTGTGGGCGAGCATGAATATGGTTCTTTTTTTCCCCTGAACGTACATTATCTTCTATTATACAAACCATGCTTCTCCGCAGTATTGATGCATCTATGCCCACCCAGGCAAACGATTCCATAGAGACAGCAGCTCTCCCTGGATGCTATTACATTTGGATCACCAAGTGCAGGGAACTGCCGGTCTTGTTGAACACATTCTGAAGACTCAATGTGCAGTGGTTCTCAAAATAAAAAAAAAATCGGGTCTGGGGAACCACAGGGAGTTGTTTCCAAGGGGTCCTTGGCAGAATAAGATGCAGGGAGGGTTGACACTTGTGTGAAGCGAGCGGCGCCTTTTATCACGATGATTACATATGATGATGAGAATGCCATCATACATCCATATGCCAATCAAATCATCGCATTCTGTGCTACAAAGACATTCCGTGCTTAAAGGGGAATTCCACCCATTTTCATTTTTTTTCTGAGAGCGTACAAATGCAACCAAATGAACCCTAACGGGTTCATTTGGTTCCATTTGTACGCTCTCAGAAAAAAAGAAGCGTCTAAAGAAATCCATTAGCATAGTGAAAATACATCTTGATGATGTCATCAAGATGTTTCACCATGTTAGTGGTTTTCTTCAGACCTCCATTTCTTGGGAACACAGAATGGGGGAACGTTTTTATCATGTCCACCTCTAGGGTATACTAATGACATATTAGAATGTTGAAAATGGGTGGAGTTCCCCTTTAAAGAGAGAGCCAGTCCTTGACCTGGAAAGCATTGGGAGAACCACTGCAATGTGAGACTTGTTTTTAGCTTTGAGATTAGTACTTGTTACTTGTTTGACAGCTGCGAGTGACGCAGTTACCTGGTTGTGTGAGGTTGAGCAGGGTGCAGGAGTAGGGGTCCTGTCGGTCCTCCTCTGGAATGGGGCATCCATGTTCGCCCACAATGAACTTCACCCCCACCCTAGACAGAAAGCAGTAGACAATTCCAGTCACGTCTGTGCTGTTTTTTTTCGCGAGCTGAGGTCACATTACAGGATGCTCATTTCCAAAAAGCTTGTTCGCCCGTTCATCCGTCCGTCTGTCCGTTACACCCCCGTTACTATGGCTACGGGAGGTTGCTTAAAGGCCATCACGCCATATCTGTGCTCACATCAGTTGGGTGGGGAGGTAATGTAAAGGGCAAAGAAATATAAATACAAAAAGAAATACAAGAACAGTCCACCGATTTGCTTAAGATAGCAGGACTCAAGGGGTAGCCAATTTAATCCAGGATGCACCGATGTATCGGCCACATAGGTATCAGACAGACGATATTCAACGTTATCTGCCAACACCATAAATTGGTATAAACATCAACTAAATTGTTATTGGTACGACCAAGAAGTTCCATATTGCTGGCTGCATCTCTAAATGTAATTATTGGTGCCAATGCAAGTAAAGGCTATATTTATTCAATAAGTCTATATTATTTTAGCTTGGAAGAAAAGGGCATTGTAGTTATGGTAGTAGACTATAACCTGTGTTGAAAGTGAGGGTGGTCCTTGAGATATCCCAGCCAGGTCTCTCTTATCGCTTGTCGGAGGTCATGGTGGTGTCGGGCTGACAGGACTCCCACCAAAACGTCATAGCTGTCTGAATTGGGTGGGGAATAAATAAATTAATGAATTAAATGTGCACAAAACGGAACATTCCAAAACACAGGATGAGATGTAACTATCTGTAGTGCAACTTCCCAAGCAGGCATGCTTGATTAACACTATTAATTAAGTAATGAATTTGATGAGGAAACAGTATGTGTCATAGGGTGGTCATGTTGACTTGAGATGTCTCAATCTTGCTAGACTGAGACTACAGTCTCATTTTGGTTGAAAGAAGCTAAAGCTATTATAACCAACACTGTTAAGACCTTCAGTTTATTAGATTTTGTGGAAGGCTACTGTCCTTGGATCAAGACTATATGTACGGTGTGCATTTCATCGATGTTGCATACAAAAAGTCGTCAGATTTAATTAAAAAAAAAGATATACATCTATGATAGCTATGGACAAGAGCTGCATCTTGATAAGTGGCTATAGAAATTTACATTCACTGTTCACAACTCATCCCCAGAGAGATCAATGGAGCAGTGGTTCCCAAAGTGGGGTCCGCATGGAGGAACCCCAGGCGTCTTTGAGAGTTCCATGCAGGGGATCCCCAGCTAAATGACACCAATTGGATCCTTATGGCCGTGGGTCTGTTAACTCTGGTAGTGTACAAATGGACCCAAATGGGACAAAAAGAGCCCTGGCTTGTTGGTTCCACCACTCGCTCTCAGACTAAAATTATACTTTAACAGTATACAATATACATTGGGGATCCCATACGGATAGAAATCCAACGTCAACTCCTTGGATCCCTCCTTTTACTGTATGCATGTGGAAAGTTGTGGTGGTTCGTGGTGAATGGTGATGATAAAAAACACACTACATAGTACCAGAATGCTTGTTCTCCTGCGAGGCGGTGCTGCTGCTGGTTCTTCGGTATGTCAACCACAAGTGCCCCACGACGGCGACAGCACACGGGAGGAGAATGAACACAAGGCTACGCATGGACGGACCTCGGCGTCTTCAGCGCACATTCCCAGCCGTTTCAACAACTTGACACTCCGAAGTGGCTCCTCGCACTGTCCTTATTCCTTCTCCTCCTCCTAGGCGGAACAAGAGGGAGTGTGTGTTCGCGCAGCACATTTTCTGCTGTGTATCTTTGTGTTGTCGTGAACACCGTCTCATGTCTGCCTCTTGTGTTGAAGGCTTTTTGGCCAATGGGAAACCGAGGAGCCATCTCGTGTCAGTATCTAGTATGTGCGACATTGAGGGCTCGGAAACGGAGCGCTCGAGCGGCTGTTAGTGCAGCGCGAATAGGGACAAGCTGTGAGCTTGAAATTCAAATACCTTGTGTTCAACGACGGCGGCGCAAATAGGAGTTATTAAGCACGCGTGCAACGTGGCAGCTGTTTCAAAGTATTGTACATTAACTACTAAAGTCTCTGTACTGTAG
This sequence comes from Benthosema pterotum, assembly GCA_039105355.1. Taxonomy (NCBI): domain Eukaryota; kingdom Metazoa; phylum Chordata; class Actinopteri; order Myctophiformes; family Myctophidae; genus Benthosema; species Benthosema pterotum. The sequence continues at coordinate 41,847,684 of CM076974.1, forward strand.
TGTTTATAAAGGTATTTAAGATCATTAAAGCTAAGCTGGGCTGTTGCCTGAGCCCAATGCGCTTCTGCCTCCTTCCGGTCCAGGACTTCTCAAGAGCTGAGCAGTCACACCCTACGACTCCCACCCCTATTCTAAATATTAAATATATTGAATTATTTACTCTGAGCTCCCACCCCTATTCTAAATAAAGACGATTACGCAGCGGTCGTCAGATCAGAGCCAACTCAGTTCGTGACAAATCACGACAATATCTTTATTGTCTGCGGCGTGAGCGTCTTTATTACTATATAGATCATTTTCGAAAGGTCTATGAGGGAAATTAATGGGGAATTAATTTCTGGACCACCGTCGACGTCATGAAAGGGGAAAGACTGCTCAGCTCTAAAGACAGGTCTATCTGTGTCCTCATGAAGTGAAGGGAGTTTGCGTAACCCAAGTACCATTTGCCCAAGTACAGACCAAATCCCCGGATGTTAACTTGATCCGCCCACTTTACCAAGTCTACTCTGGACCCGACTTGATGCTGACTTCTCAAAGGAAAGGACATTGTCATTAACCGAGATTGCAACAGGAGTTAGGTTAGAACCGGCACGTGATGTCAGCGCAAAAAACGGACACCAGCTGCACTTCATAGGCTCATAGGCCTATGCATATTATGTATATCTCAATAGGCTCATATGCATATTATTTTAACAGTACAAAAATTGCAATGAGGCAGTATTTTTTTATAGAATGTTTGTAGACAACAAGTTGTAGTTTAGTTGTAGGCATTAAAGCCTAGCTCTGGTCCAGAGCTCCACTGCTTCCGAGTCTGACTTGCATTGGAAATCAGACTCAGAAGCAGTGGAGCTCTGGACCAGAGCTGTAGGAATTAAAGCCTATTTTAAACATGATAGCGCTATTAGCGCTGAACACAGTAGGAATGTTGTGATGTGTTGTGGCCAATTTGGGTGAATCAAACCGAGACGGTGGTGTCGCGTCACCAAGTACTCTGTTCCAATCCTCAGAATCACCGTACTCACGTCCTCCCGCCCCTGGAAGTATCAACCCTATGGTATCAACTCACAAGGACAAGTTGCAAGTCCGAATTCTCAAGGAAGCAACTAAGCAAGTCTGAACTTGACAACTTGAAGTATTGAAAAACGGCCTATGGCTCTGGGCCGCTTTAGACGCTACTAGGACCTTGTGGGGTTCTAACCCCACACACACACACACACACACACACACACACACACACACACACACAATATAATTCAAGCGTTTTGTCTATATCAGATTATATTTAGTTAATCTTTAAGTTTCCTTTCAGAATACTTTTACATAGTAAAAAAGTAAGAACAACATACAGTACTGTATATATCCCTATAGTTAAAAAATCCTATAGGATTCCAATAGAAAAGTCCTATTAGATTTGTGACCAAATCCTATTGGATTTCCAATAGGAATCTAATAGGATTCCTATAGGGTCTTATAAGATCTTATGTGAATCTCATAAGAAAATACTATTTTCTTATGGGACTCCTATAGGATTTGGGGGAGAATCCCTGATAGGAGGAATCCCATGGGATTTTTTGACTAGGGATTTTAGATTTCACTGGGAATGGGATAAAGATGTAATATTGATAGGAGTAGATTAGAAACTCAGTTGATGATGACTGAAAGACTAAAAGGTTATCTCTGTCGGTGTTGCACTTGCAATTGAATAGACTGAAAGGCTACTGTGCTATCCATTGGTGTGAACAATTGTACAGTATATTGGTATATTGACAGTGTGCAATTTTTTATAGGCCTACACACATACAGTATATTTGCTCTCCAAATCAGCATCATGGTGTGCTATAATCTGATCTTAAGTATAACGGTGACAATTTATGTACAACTTTGTATGCACTCTATGCAGTGGCAAAACATTTTCCCTACATCTTCCACATGTCCAGTTCCTTTAGGTCGAGACATGTTCCCAGAAGGGCACCTTTTTAATTTCCAGTATTCTGGTGGATTTTGTGACTTATTTATCAGGCTTTATTTTTATCATTTAAAGTTTTATTGGCTTTTCAGTTCAAGCACACACAATGTCAGGCTTCATTGACTGGGTTGATCAAGATGAAATCTCACCCAATAAGGATTGCTGGAGAGTTGGTAGGTATGGTTTAACCACAAGAGGTCTCCACTGTACACCACAAAGGCAACTTTTCGTTTGATGGATGGTGCACAGTCTGCACACTGTACAGGATATCATAGAGAGAGACATACACTGGTGCAATCTTACAGAAACAGACACAACATGTTTTGGGTTGCTGTTTCCTTTAATTTGTTTGATCCATCAAAGGGTTGACAAAGCCTGCTTTTGAAATCCCCCCGTCCAAAACAAACAAACAAAAAACATTCATCAATACAGCTGCACAGGTCAACATATCTGGACCCCAGTGAGAATGGTGTGCAGGATAGCACCCAGGAGACTACAAAGAGGCAACATTTCATATTATAATACGTCTCTCAGTTCACTCTGTTAGTTATAGATAGAAATAAATCCATGCAATATTCATCTCTAGCCATGAACTTCTTCATATTTCTTGTTTGAGATTTGGCACCATCTTCGAGATGAGGTCAGTGGGTCCTGAGGTCAGTCTCAGGTTGTTGATTTTTTTTAACTTTATTTTATATATATATTATATATATATTTAAGACAGGAAATAAAGACACAATTATTTACCTGAAGACAGGTTGAGCAGAATCCAATATTTTGTCTCGGTGTCACTGTCACGGTAGGAAAGGATCATGATTCCTAATGAGATGGCTATTCAAGTACCAGGAGATGTTTGTTTCTTCTTACTGTCACAGAAATCAAAAACGGTTTAATGATGCAGAAAACCTGAACCACAGAAGGGATCATAACATGTAAACGGACCCTTGTCGTTGTTTTTAAAAAATACTCAAGATAGTATCAATAATTGCATGATTTATAAATGGGTTTTTTCTTCTTCCTAAGTATCATACAAGCTTAAGTAGCACTACACGTCATATGTAGTAGTCAGTGCTGTGCAACGAATATTCAATAGTACTACTGATATTAATGATATTATTCATGATCATAACAATTCATTGTAAAAATTAGCAAATGCTATTCAACTACGATTTTAAAGGAAATATTTGAGTGTGCTTTTTCTGTTCTTTTTCTTGTTTTATTTTTTTATTTTTATTTTTTCTATTTTCAAACAAACAAAAAGGCTGCGGGATACCAGTGTAAAGAATACACTGTTCTCACAGGAGTTGGCACTGTAACGTACTGTACACTCTAATGCTTCATTTACATACTCTCCTTTGAAGGTGTCCAGTGTCCAAAATAGTTGATCTACAAGTTCAGAAGGCAAAAGCTTTTGGACCAGCTATCTCCACACGTGCAACACCTTCGCATGGCCAAGTATAGAATCAAGCTTAAAAGACTGACGGCCTCATAAGAACAGACAGACAGGGGCTGCCAGCGAGGAGCAGAGAAACATGCAGGCCTCCGGTTTGGCATTATGGTCAAAGGCCTTGCCATTCACTCACTAAGACAGGCAAAACGAATCAGACTCAGGAAACATGCCCATAAAACAAACTATCATGTTAGAAGATATGGGAAGGGAAGGGGAAGAGCCAGATATCGATCAACACCTCAAGATTTGTCAGGCTAGCATGTGTCTTGTTGTAGCTAAATGGACAAACACATGGAATGAGGGAAGAGGGGGGCATGGCAAGAATTGTTGACTTGACTTGAGTTGTAGGGCATACTTTTATACCATAGCCTGCGTGGGCCGTCATCTCTCACTCTATGTTTGCATTCACTGAAATACTTTGAGATGTAATGCACTTACTATTCTTTTCCCCCCCTATTTAATTTGGATGTTTGCACATCTGAAGTGCATCATGGATGCATTTTTTTATCAAATGAGAACCAGAAGAAAATAGTAAATTAATCGGACAGGGTTTAGAGGTTTTGAATATCCAACATATCCACAAACAAGTTTCAATCATACCAATAACAACTTCTGCGAAGAATAGACAGAACTGCTAGTTAATAATAGTAATAATAATAATAATAATAATAATAATAATAATAATAATAATGAACAACAAAAAGCACAAGGTAAAAATAGAAGGATAGAAGGGAAAATCTTTAAAACTATAAAAGTTTGGGCAGATTACCGTTTCCTGAGGCATGTAAAGTCTAGCTAGCACGATGAAAGAAAAAGGAAATAACAAAAGAAAAACATCTCTTATCTCATTAAGCACTGAGCAAGGCTGTTCTCTAATAACAAAGCAATAACAAACCTATTTAACAAGACATGACACGCTCGATGGGTTGCCAGTTTGGTAGCTAGACTCCCCCGAAACCTTCAGCCACCAGGACAGAAGCTGACCAACAACAGTGTCCACCTGGCAACATCTAACTCAACGCCCATTGGCCAGTAGCGCCAGGTGTGGTGAAGACGAGAGAAGCCAGGCAACAGCGTGCCTGATCCTGCACTTCTCGACCAGCAGATCATCAGAGGATGTTGCAGAAGAACTTCTTCTCTCGGAAGGGGTTCTCAGAGGCGGGGACGGGTACGATCAGGGGGTCCTCGCGTGTGTGGGCATCACAGTATGCCATCAGGTCTGCCGCCGCTTTGGACACCTGCGTTAAGAGAAAGGTACGGTAACAGAGATTTTGATTATCATCTTTAAGGATACCGGAGTTTACAATTTAGGCATTATGTAGGCAAAATTAGGCATGGACAGGGTCACTGAGGTGGCTCTCAGTAATCAAGCATAGTGGTTTTCAACCTGTGGTCCGGGGCTAAATGATAGTTGGTTAACCATATGTAACTCTTTGAGAGCGTCGGGGATTTAGGCTCTTAGGGTTACGGTTGGAGAAGGGCAGGGTTCTGCTACAAACATGCCTAACCCCTTCTCTAACCCTCATCCTCACCATAACCGCAAGCACGTTGCAGCTGATAGTGGATTTCCAGCGCATGTTCGGACTAATGGGAGTTCTGATCTATGGGACTTCGGTACTTAGGTCAGTCCCCCTATGGTGGAGGTTGAAGAGGCAAGGAGAGTCTTCAGATTATGGCATAAACACTCTGTTCTAACTGCAATGGGAAGGTTGTTCCACAGTTTTGACCTGCCAAGTGTTGTCCTGGTTTATGCAAGGTAAGGTTTTCGCTGATCTAAGTGAGTGGGAGGGTTTGGATCAAGCTTGGATCAGGCTTTGAAGATACTGGGCTGTTATGCCCTTGTTTGCCTTGTAAGGCAACATCACTGTTTTGTACTCTGTGTAACTGAGAGCCAATGGAGGAATTGGAGAACACGTAGTAAATACGCACATTTCAGTGCGACTCTGCCTGTGTTTCCCCTGTGGTCTGAACTGGGAGGTTATGGAGGGGAGCAGCTGTGTAGGAGGAAACACCAGAGTTCAGAGATGTGTGCGGTGGCATAGGCCATCTGATGTCCAGTCTGCTTGCTCAATTGACCCAATAGTTTTCTCTCAAAAGAATAAAGCCCTAGTAACCATGTGAAGTCTATAGCTTCCGTATTATGGGGCGAACAACAGCCCATGTAAAAGTCTGCGATGGTTATAGATCTACAAGTTCCTTCCACAATCCACATGCCATGTCCTACTAGGGAAACTCCTCCCTGTCAGGTGACAAGATGCGGCCTACTCACTCCATTGACGGATGCATGAGTTCGGTTTGAGTAGCACACACGGTAACAACTTAGGAAACTGGCATTTGACACTAGCTAACAACGTTAACACGTGATTGAGTTTGGAGGTGTGTGTGCGTGCACAACTATAATAACACAGTTAAGTACAGTAAATCCCACTGCGTAATAAACATCCATATTATCATTCTGATTGTTATAATGCAGCAAATCTAGTAGTGATATATTAGCTGGATTACTGGAGGGCTTGTTTGCATTAACAAAAGCATTATTAAGTGGCGTGCACACCTACTGCCCAATAGACCAGGATGCATATTACACCAGTGATCGGGGTCCTTAAGACTAAATGCAGCCCACCAGCATATTACGCTGAGAGAACAGCTTGAGGGCCCGGAGGCCTGCACACCTACTGTACATATAAGTAAGCATGCTCAACAGAAGTGTCACACAATACTGCCATCAAGCCAAATATATTTGTAATCCAACCTCCATAAATGCATAAAAAGCTCTCCTCCCCAGAATGTAAATATCAGCTAAGGAGATAACTGATGTTGTGCCCAATAGACCAGGATGCATATTAAACCAGTGTTCGGGGTCTTCAAGACTGAATGCAAACAAGAAATATAATAACAACACTCTCTTGTAACACAGCAGAGAACAGATCACTGAATCATTGTCATAGTAACGGGACAACAATTAGATTATTAAGTGCATGTAAATGTAGGACTCCAAAGTAGTAGTGCATGGCATGCCATTAGGACTGCAGGCTGGCTGTAATTACTGTGCAGCCTCATGATGGAAGGAGAGGCCTTCTAATTAGCACCTTTGGCTGATTGAGCAATTAATGAGAATATGGTGATCCCTCAATCAAGCCACACAGAGACTGCTCTTGTCTCTTCCCCTCGTCAGATCTTCTCTTAATTAAATTTAGAGAGTCGGGCCAAGGGAGACGGCTTCCTACTCTGCCCCCGTAACCACATAAGTTATGCACTTTGTCGTACGGTGAATAGCAAAAGGTTGGCATGCTCTCAACTTTGCAAGCAGTGAATTTGTCGATCTGCCACTATTTTACATGCCCAAAATAGGGACACCGGTTGGAAGTAGTTAACCTGTGCTGGCCGCTGCCTTTTTGAGAGGCTAAAAGTCAAATGATGGACGGATACCAATGGTCTGGCTTTCAGGCGTGCCTCTTCAGACACGCCAAGTCTATGGACTTGTTTCGTCTTATGCATGCACTCCCAAAAGAAATCAGCATGCCACCCCCACATCAATACAACTCAATAACTAATTCCGTTTCAAACAATAGCACAATGCCTTCATGTCTCGTGGAGGATGATGAGGATGGGGATGCTGTCGAGCTGTCGGCAAACAGCGGTAGAGCAAGAGAAGGAAATTGCCTTTTTATGACAGAAGAAATGATCAGAGATGATAAGGAGTTTGCAATGATCTCTTGACTTTAATCTAAGAATCGCTGGCCAGGTAAATAGAGAAAAACTTGAACATTACAAGGTGGGCAAAGATAAACATGATGATGCATGACCTCCTGTTGCAGCCTAGTCTAAGCGCGCGCGCACGCACACACGCACGCACACACGCACACGCACACGCACGCGCACACGCACGCGCGCACGCGCACGCACGCGCGCACGCACGCACGCACGCACGCACACGCACGCACACACACACACACACACACACACACACACACACACACACACACACACACACACACACACACACACACACACACACACACACACACACACATACACACACACACACACGCACACACACACACACTCCCCTGACCACAATTTGAAGTTGGGGAATAATCACTTTTCCCATCTACTTAGTAGAGCGGAGGGTGTTCATGTACACAACCTTTTGTTGTGCTGAGTATAGGGATGATAGACTGTGGCAAGTATCCAGTCCAACATATAATGCTGAGAGAACAGCTTCAGGGCCCAGAGGCAATCACTCCTGAGCACATGAGCAGCATATCCAATCAAATGATGAAACCAGCCCTCTGGCTGCCCTAATAGTAGGCTGTGCATGGAAACAGTTCAAGAGGGGCCAGTCCCATTTCTTACGTCTGAAAGAAATGCAGAAAATGATATCAAATAGGTTCATTTTGATTTGGATGGAATGTGTTGTTAATGGCACTTGGGGAATAGCGCATTTCCTTATTGAAAGAAGTCTTCCGGGGGGGCATATTGTCTATTGTTTAATGAATGGATCCCTGTTAGCTGACATTGGAAATCGGAACTTGCAACTCAACTGGGAACTTCACACCACAGCTATTAATCAAGGTAATCAGGGAAATGGCATACTGTAGTTAGCCGATTCTTCCATTTTTCCACCTAGACGTACCATCAGCCAAATACACCGCTACATCACTGCCACTCCCTACAGTATGCTGTAGTACCGACTGCTGCAGGTAGAAAACTGCAAATCCTAGATAATCTTAGACAATTGACAATGATACGACACAGGTGGAAGACAAATGATAGAGGGCAGAGGGAAAATGTCTGATGCAGGCCAATTGTCTTTTTTGAGACACACACACACACACACACACACACACACACACACACACACACACACACACACACACACACACACACACACACACACACACACACACACACACACACACACACACACAGAGATGGCCTGCAGCAACATCCACTCTCTCAGTACCAAGCGATATGGTCTTTCTCCGTCGGACACTCCAGAGAAAGACCCTCCCTCCCCCTTTCAAGACGGACAACCTTACCACAAGGCCACTGAGGTGATTACAAGTTTACTTGCAAAAGTATACTCATTATACACTGTAATATCTTACTCACGTCAGTAGTCATTGTGCGCTGGTTTCCACCTGATGTGTGGGAGTTCCGACTGCTGCAGGCCGTATTGAACAACTGCTGGCTTACATAACATCTTCAGACTAGGACTAGAGTCTAAGATGCACAGGCCATGAGAGTGTTTCTCATCACCCCATGACAATGACATGATCTCACACTATGCAACAGCAGCACATTATTCTGCTGCTGTTGCAGCAAAAAAAGAGTGTATGTACATACAGTATACCTGTAATGGGACACAGGCTCAACGTTCTTCCACAAGAAGGTCTCTGGGGTGACTTTGCAGATCATTTAAAGGGATATTATTTTCAAAAAAACTTTTGGTCATTTCATGGTCTACTGACTCTACTCAGTCTCATGTGAGCACCCCAGACAGTTTTAGTTACTCCATACACTATTTAGGTATTTGATGTTCATTTTACTGTATCCGCCTCCTTCCTATACAAACCCATTATAACTTAAAACTCCATTTTAACCATGACAGATTATTCGAAAACTACATCTTTTTTTCTGGTGACTGATGTTGTCCTCCTAATATGTGATTTTTGAAATATGTAGACGCCTCCATATCAGGGTATGCCCACCCAAATGAATGAAACAATATTTTAAAAATAAATGAAAACTGTAAATGAAATTCCACATCCCTCCCTATGTATTAGGAGGACAATATGACACCAGAAAAAAAAAGATAGTTTGCTTTCAAATAATCTGTCATGGTTAAAATGGAGATTTAAGTTATAATGGGATTGTATAGAAAGGGGGCAGGGCAGCCAAAATGAACATCAAATATCTAAATACTGAATGGAGTAACTTATAAACTGTCTGGTGTGTTTGCATGGGACTGAGTAGACCAAAAATGACCAAAAGTTTTTTTTTGAAAGTGGAATATCCCTTTAAGTCGCTGTACCCGCTGTTGTTGTTTTTTTATTTTGAAATTTCACTAGAGCAGGGGTGGCCAACCTGAGGCTCGCGAGCCACATGCGGCTCTTCAGCTGGTTTCATGCGGCTCTTAAGGTGCTTCCACATTGAACCGTCAAAAACGCTCCGCCTGGCGCACTCATGCATTCCCTATACCAGTGGTTTTCAAACTTTTTATACCAGGCCCCACCATTTATTCAGAATTTGAGCCACGGGGGGCACGGTGGCACAGTGGTTAGTGCTGTCGCCTCACAGCTAGAAGGTCCTGGGTTCGACTCCCGCTAGGGGCGCTGCTGTGGGTGCTGGCGGCGTGTCTCCTCCTCCGCGTCATCAGTACCCATACCCGAGGCGGGGTTGACGAAAGGGCCTTTCCAGAAGGGGCGAAATCCAAAAGCGACCTCGCCCGCGGGCGCCCGTTTTCAAAAGCGGGCGCCCGCTTTCACAAAAACGGGCGCCCGGTTTCACAAAAACGGGCGCCCGTTTTCAAAAGCGGGCGCCCGTTTTCACAAACGGGCGCCCTTTTCAAAAGGTTATGGTTAGGGTTAGGTTAGGTTTAGGCATAGGTTTACTGAGGTTAAGTTTAGGGTTAGAGTTAGGTTTAGGCATAGCCTAGTTTGTGAAAACGGGCGCCCGCTTTTGAAAACGGGCGCCCACTTTTGAAAACGGGCGCCCGTTTTTGTGAAACGGGCGCCCGTTTTTGTGAAAACGGGCGCCCGGTTTTGAAAACGGGCGCCCGCGGGCGAGGGCTCAAATGGATTTCGCTGGCTCTCGGCCTTTCTGTGTGGAGTTTGCATGTTCTCCCCGTGTCCCCTAGGGTAGATACCCTCACAAAAACATGCAGTAATCCTGGACTCTGCCTCCCCCTGGCCAGCCGGGGCGCCTGATGGAGGGGACTGGAACTGGTTGGAATAACGTGTTCCTTCCACGCGCTACGTCCAACCAGGGAAACTCCCCCCTGTCAGGTGAAAAGAAGGTGGCGCGACCCCTCATGCCTTGAAGGAAGCATGAGCCCAGTCTGCTGCCTCCCCAGGTTGGCGGAGGGTGTGTAGAGCCCAGGATCACATTAGGAATTGGCACTGGGTGAAAAAATGGGTTGCAAAATCGTGGGATAAAAATTATTTAAAAAAAAATAATGAGCCACGGAGGAGCACCATTTGATGACATTTTAGCTCCACAGACACCAAAGCTAAAGATTTTGTTTACTTTTGTCAACAATTCCAGGCTGGATTTCAAAGAAAACAAAACAGTCAAACATACAGATCAAAAATACCATTAATCTTCTACATTCTCTAGTTGTGTAGACTTCTGTCTAACCAACTTTACATCATTTAGCCTGGGGACCACCTGGAATCCTCTCAGGGACCACTGGTGGTCCCCGAACCACCTGTTGAAAAACCCTGCCCTATACAGTGGTGCCCAGCCACTCGACCAAGGACTGATTCCTAGTCCACCGTGGAGGTGTAGGTGTATGTTTTTTGACTTGTCAAATACTTTTTTGGATTGTAAACCGTGTTTCTAAATATATGTCTATATGTTTTAATAGTGTGTCTTTGCATTGCGCACCTGCACACAAACGCACATTTCTTATGGCAGGAGAGGGGCAAACTATTTGCGAACGTGACGGCCGCCGCGGCGGTTTTATAACCGTTGTGACCGTTTGATGTGGCTCTTTGCAGTAACACAGTGAAAAACGTGGCTCTTAGTCTGTGACCGGTTGGCCACCCCTGCACTAGAGGATACTGAACTACATACACATTATAGCTCTCCACTGCAGGCAAAGGATGGCCCACATGTGTTCCAAAAGAAAAGGCGGTGTTCTAAGCCAGCAGCCGGACTGAAGTGTCCAAAACTCTGATCTGTAGTTGATGGTGACAGAGCGATAGCCTGAACCAGGTGGTGGCAGTATGTCTCTAGGGTTAATTAAAAGGCCAGACCATTAGGCTGGAGTCCATGGATTCATCCTCCATAGATATGCGTGACCTTCCCCAAGAGACTCAGGCTGAGTGGCTCTCTTGCATAAAGTACATTTATGGTGCGTCCGTTTTTTGCACTCACAGATGTGGACCTGGCGGCCGCTTGGGCGTGATGCTACCAGAACACCAACATGTCCTGCATCTATATATTTACACAAAGCACACGTGAAGTGAGGGTAGCTCTAATAGGTATATCATTATGGATCACATGTTGTGCTCAGTCATCACAAATGTGGTTACACAGAGACACAAAGCTGGCCAAACAGAAGTGAAATAGAAGCTGTCTTATATCTTGTATTGGTCAGTTATTTTTGGCAAGCGGCACCATCCCACATGAACTACCAGTATGTACAGTATATGCACAGATTAGACTTATAAGATTGCAACAGGAATCTCCCAGCAGTGTGCGGTAGATACAAATACACATTGTACAGTCTGTACACACTGCATACTGCAGCGGTGTCTGTGTTTAGTTTTACAAGGGTAACCGCCTTCATTTGGATGCCTATCAAGAAAGGCTGACCTGCTAAGAAACTTTTCCATTTGTGTTTGTTGTATTCGGTGTGTACTGTGGACTACGGAAACTGCATTTCAAACCTTCGAGGTTCCTACATTGTAGCATGGTAGGTGAGATGGTATGTCATCACTCATCATTGAGTTATTGACTTCTGCTGGGTCATCTAATGCAATAGTCCAATTGTCCAATAGTCCCAAAACAGACACTATACAATGTGCTGAAACCAAACATGTGCATTGATATCAATTGATACAATCTATCCATCTCTCGGTCTATTTACTATACCTACTGTATTTTCCGCTTTTATACCATCAAGCAAGTGATACGGCAGTATCAAATGCAGACAGACACTATGAGGGACCGTTTCTACTGTAAATAGCCTGACCATCAAGATGCTGAATAGGCACTGAGTCCTGTTGCCATGTCTGTCGTACTGAATAGATACAGCTACATTTTAGTCATATACCGTACTGTTGTTTTCATTCATTTACTTCTTTATTACTTGCACTCGCTCTGCTTGCGCAAGTAATGAAATCGGTTCGCGGTTGGCGACTATCAGTCTACCACCCCTCAAAGTACTACGTTTGGCTGATTTAGTTGAGTATTATCTCTTGGAGGTGTCATGAGTATCATCTCCTAGAGGTGCCACATAGAAAGTCCAAACTGAACAGAAGAACAGACTATAGCCACTGTGGTAACGTCAGCTTTGCGTTATGCACATTGGCTAGATGGCTGTGTCTGTCAAGGCAACTGTTTACACCCACTTTTCAAGCTGCCCTGCCTATATGGGCCGCATGCTGAGGAGAAAACGTGCAGTGAATCCACACTATGTGCCACCAGCTGTAAAAGTGTAAAATCTCCTCTGTGTTACAGGGATATCCTTTGGTTAAGATGTTGGGCTTTCTGTGTGTGAGATGTTGGTTTGATTCCTGGGTGTTTACACATCCAAACATACAGCGTATGAATCACATACAACAGATGCTTGAAAGCTGCAAAACATATTTATGCAGTATACAGCAAAGACGCATGAATGGCACAGGACACACAATGCATTGTGTGCACACAAGGACGTGCACGCACGCGCGCGCACACATACAAACACAAACACACTCCGAGTCAGCTGAAATAGTGCCATACTATTGCCAAACTAATGTCCCATCTATGTTTTCTGTTGACTTTTCAAACACTAAAATTCTGACAGACATGCAGCGACTGTCACAGGACGTGAACACCAATGGCAAGTGCCGAGCGGAGTAACATAATGAATTGGTTCCGTGTGACGGCTCGTGCGGTTGGGAATGCCATCTCTTTCACACTGTTAAAAACTACTTTGATGATGATTTGTGATGTACAGTGGCAGTATGCTTGTGTTGGCACCTGATATTGATACTGATGTAGCATTTGAAGGTGCAGCAAATTAAACGAATAATGACTTTTTTTTGTATTCATTTACAGAATGATGTGTTGTCCAAAACAACTCGATTTAACAGCTGCCATGGAACAATTTTGAGTTAGGTGTCTTGCAAAAAAATGCATTATCCTTTAGTCATTCATTTTCCAAGAAATGTTATAACCCCCCCCCTCCCCCCAGCAATATGAACTACTAACCCTTTGGTCACAAGCCCATCTTTGTAACTTCTTGCACAACCACCGTGTCAGCAAATCTTGTCAACAAATTCTATTCTTATTCTTCCCCTAAAAATACCATCAACATTAACTTAAATGTCCAAAAAGCATGATCCTTTCTCCGTTTGTATAAGCAGTTGTGGAAGGCTTTGTGCCACCCGGTGTGTACTGAGCAGCAAAGTTGTGGCACAGCTGCAGAGTTAAGATCTGACCTGATTTGGTTTGGTCTGTTTTCCCTCAGACTAGTTATTATCAGATGACACTTAGGTCAAAGGCATGAGCTTAATATTCTTGTTCCTGTTGTGTTCAACAAAACAGACACTTTATATACCCACGTTGGGTATATAATACTGTAAAGTGCGAACGTATCTTGTTCTTGGGAGTCAGACAGAGCATCCCATGGTAAACATACCAATATCTGGATACTTAAACTGAACTTCACCATCCCCCACCATCTTAACTGAATTCTAAAGGGTAAGGTAGAACTTGGGGTTGCAGTGGCTTTGGAGGCGGAGGTCAAACTACAAATTATATACATAAATGCAATACAAAGCCGTGTCTGGTACACACTACGCAATTTATTACAAGACTTAGCGATGCTGTGGCGGCCCGTGAAGGTGTTGCATGTGGTCCCTGAATTGCATTTAGTAATATAGCAAAGTGAAGTATGTATTTTTCTTGTAAAGTGTTCCGTGGAAGCGTGTCACTGTTCAGTGACACCCTCAGTTAGTGGGAAGTCTGACCGAGGATAAGAAATGACACAGAAAAGGGAGTTCAAATTTCAAGAAAGGTTGCCTAATTGAGTCATCATTGTTAGGAAATGTCAATGTACAGTCTGGTATCAGTTAATGAGTTCATTGGAAGGTTGGATAAAGTATAGAGAAATTGTTCTCAAACATGTTGGTGCCAGGGACCACTATTTATTCAGCATTTGAGCCACGGACCACCATTTGATGACCATTTAGCCCTACAGAGCCAAAACTAAAGAGTCTTGTCATAATTCTATGCTGTATTTAGAAGGCAAATGTAGACAAATCAAAAAATATTTTACATTCTCTAGACATCTTGTGGATTAAGTAAATAAATTGTTAAACAATATTGTAACTCTTGAGAGCGTAAAATACAAAGTTACGCTCTCAAGAGGTAAAGATCTACAGTGTAAGGGTCCATTTGATCACAGACAATTTAGCCTGGGGACCACCTGGAACCTTCTCAAGGACCATTGGTGGTCCCCGGACCACTGGTTGGAAACCACTGGTATAGAGAATGGGATAAGGGTAACTGTGGTGGTCCCCAAGGGTTTTTTAGTGAGAGTGGCGGTCCCTGCTTCACAATCATTTGAAAAAAATAAAATAAAATAAAATAAAAACCTGCTGTATAGTATAATAATGGCGTAGCCTCTCGGCCCATTCTTTATGGTAATTCACTATGTATGCATACTGTACATATCAACACTTAGATACCTGACTGTGCTACACTGAAGGCTCTTAAGGGACAGGCTAATGTCACTAAAGATGAAACATCATTCTGATTGACTTCAAACCATACTGATTGATTGTACCACTGGGCATCATAAACAGACAGATAAAGACAAAATATGGAGTGACATTGAAGAACCGCACGCACGCACACATGCACACACGCACACACACACACACACACACACACACACTCTACAGAGATCGTCGTGTTAAGGGCAAATACCTTTTTTTTGTATCCGTATTATAATGTGTTTTGTTCATACAGTTGTAAATTAATGCTTTATCATACAAGAAAGAGGGTTGCACAAAAGCAGTGCAAATTGCTGTTTAAAAAAAAAAAAAAAGATAATTTCCACCTGAGATACAGTATAAAGTCAAGTTACCTTTATTCTATCCATACAGGCCTCCATTTTCAGCTGCTCTACTGCTTTCCTGGCCTGGGAGATGCTGGCTGTGCTGTTGTTAGTGATGCCGTCCTTCATGCTGCCCCTGCCAATGGACACATGCACACATGAAGTCAGTTGACTATTGTATATGCCAGTGGTTTTCAACCTTTTTGACACCAGGGCCCACCATTTATTGACACCAGGGCCCACCATTTATGAAACCAAATGGACCCTTGCGGGTCCATTTGGTTTCATTTTTACGCTCTCAAGAGTTACATCTGGTTAACCAACTTAGCTGCATGGGGACCACCTGGAACCCTCTCAGGGACCACTGGTGGTCCCCGGACCACCTGTTGAAAACCCCTGGTATATGCCATTGAAGTTCAGAAGCACTTTTTTCTGTAAAGCAACATCCTTCTGCCTCCTGCATTACCTGCAAATTCAAGACAGGTGGTAGGTAGGCCTGTTCAGGGTTGTTGGGTGATATCCACTCAACTTCAAAATCAAACATTTAGAACTGCACTCTTATCGAGTGCCAACTTGTGTACTGCACACAAGTTACGTACTTGTGTGTACTGCACACAAGTACGTAACTTGTGTGTGAACAGAGCAACCAGAGAGCATGTGCCCCAACACCTCCATGAGATAATACTCGTGATGATACTTTTAAAGGTAAGAGTAACTGTAAAAAGAGACAGAACGCGCTTTGAGCTCTCACACTTCGTGCATGCACTGGAGTCCTGCTGTCAATGCAAGTGGATGGGTGAGAGTGGTTTGTTTGGAACCATGTAAGGTCCAAACATGTGCTTTTCAGCCTATAGCCATCATTGAAAGCATATACCACCAGGCCTGGACATGGGCCTACAAAGTAATTATCCATAATAATTAAAACCAGTCATCATGAGCTTCAACTCATGATGAACAAAGCAGGGGAGTATAGTAACATTTTTAATTCTGGGGCCAGGTTATTTCTGGACCTTTTGAATTACAGGTTTTAATTAATCTGGGTAATTATTTTTGGTAAGCCCAGGGCTGGTGGTATAAGGCTTTCGGCCTACCACAAGGCCCCAGACCTGATTTGCTGCCATGCAGCCAATGAGAAGACTTTAAGTCTTAAGCCATAGCCGGCTACACCACAGCGACTGTCTCTTTTCAGCCAACTCTCTTCCATTACAGGTTCACGGTCGTCTACCATGACTATTTATGGGAGACGACTGCGAACCGATCATGTCACTCTACAGCAGGGCTGCCCAAAAGGTAGATCGTGATCTACCAGTAGCTCACACAGGCCAGGCAGGTAGATCACATGACAGTCCCCTAAAATGTTTAGATCTGTAACTCTTGAGAGCGGTTAAAATGAAACCAAGTGGAGCCTTACGGGTCGGAATTTCAAGAGTCCACACAATTAGAAAATGGAGAATACTTTGACTCTTTCCCAAATGTGGACAAAAACAGTTTTGGGTGCAAGAGACTAAATCCAACATCACAAACCGCTAACTCAAACCCCAAGTGCTGTTTTCAAACGTCAGTAGTAGCATCTACAAGAAAACGTTCCAATTCTCCCCCTTCATTTTTCATTATAAGTTGGTCATTTTGAAAGAAGCTCTCAAGTAAAAAAAAAGTGTGGGCACCCCTGCTCTGCACAGCATAGAGAACCAACACAAAAGCCTCAACCAGCCGGGATCCAAATTCAGGGTTTGATGAGGTCTGTGATGTGATATCTCTGTATATGGAAATCCTCAATGAGGGCAGCCAACCCCCCCCCCCCCCGCCCCCAAACACTCTCTGCACATCCCTGCTGCAGACTGGTCAATAGAGGTCACGCTAGGTCACAGTTTCTCAATCTGTGGACCAGGGAGTCAGTGATGAGCTCTGACTTGAAGATCTTAAATGATGATAATACCAGTTTAGGTTTAAGAAAAAAATAATTACATCTTTTTTTAAACCAATATAGTGCCCCCATTAGCTATTTTCCTGAAAAATAGAGGTCTGAAAAAATAATAAAATAAAATAATAAAATAATAATTTGACCAAAATGTACTTCACCATTTTAAACCATGTTTCAGATGTCCATTTTGAACTACATCAAGATCATTTAGCGAATCCCTGGACCCCGTTGACTGTGTGAGCTGCGTCCATTAGGTCCATCCTCGCTCATGGGACCTGCCAGGCCCCCACATGAGACCATTTTTATCCATTGCATTGGACCCACCTGGTTCTGGTCATTTAACGGAGCATGCAGTGATTTATGTGATTTGGAAGTAAAAAAAAAAAAAAAAAAAAAAAAAAAAAACAGTAAAACAGTCTGCCCTGGTAACAAGATGTGCACCTGTGCACACTCTACAGTGGGAGGGGCATGCAACAGGCCAACAGCATGTGCACCAAGGCCTGCACCTGCTCAATCGAATCCTGATCATGCATGAGTTTTTTTTTTTTTTTTTTTTAACCCTGCTGTTCACTGAGGATATAGGAAATGATTATTTGGTCAGGACACAGTATAGTATGGAGGATTAAAACCATATTTGAATTAAATTAAATCACTGAATATATACTTTTAAGTTAAACTATCATGTAACATGTAGCCTAAGGGCCTTCGCCCTGGCCCTATAGTATGCATGTTCACTGACCACCTCACTTACAAATATTGGACAATTTAGAGAGGGAAAAGAAATGATCTGTAGCCAAATGTACAAGCGCATATACAGTATAGCTTTTATAGCATCCTAACTTGTATCTGAAAATAAACACATACAGTAGGCTATGGTGTTGCAGGCGGATATTAAGAACTATCACTTATATCGCAATATAACTGCAGCCTTTATAAGCCACGTACTGATTCCCAAGGGTTCATGTATTTTCAAATGGGGGTGTCCGGGCTAATGATAATGTCAATTTGGGGGTCCTTATATGGAAGAGTTGGGAAGCACTAATATAGGCCTCTCCGATAATAGTCAATAAACAATAATAAAATCGAATATGTTTGTGCACACAAATGCACAAACGTATATTTCGTTGGAGGTATAAACATCAAAATATTTAGGGCTATATCGGTTTATAAGCTACTCGCATTAATCGCCGGCATTGCAACGATGTCGGCTTATAAACTCTTTTAAATGCATTAAATTATGTGGATGCTATACATGCAAGGGATGGTGGGCGGTGAGAAGATTCCCTTTGCAAATAAACCCCGAAGAGCTAGGCTATAATAAATCCAGTTTACAACGTTTGATAACATCTCAAACCTCCACCAGGCCCACTATTCACACAGCCTGTACGAGCGTTAAATCGAGCAATATATATTATATGTATATAATGTGTTACCAAATCTAACGGGGCCGCCGCGGCGCTGTGAATGGTCACGTTTGAATAATTATAGGCATCATGTAATCTTATAGGATTTAATTTCCAGACATACCCATGACAAGCGATTTGCGGCCCTTGTAAGGGTGGAACATAAAACCAAACAACATCACAGTTCCAAACGTTTTTTGTGCACAAAATGGCTCTTTTTAGGCGATGAAAGAATATAGTGTAATATATTTCAGCCATCGGTTGATTACCTATGCGCAGATGTTGGCTACACGCCACCTTACCTGAAATATGCGTCCCGATAATGTGTTTCCAATTGTGATAATTCCGGGTCGACTCCACCCAACAAAGAGAGATCTGTCAAGAAGGAAAAGAAAGGGGGGAAACGGGAGTCTGGTTGTACAGATCAGATGATTATAAGGCTGGCATCAGACGCGTTCAACATTCGTTTCAACAGCGTGCTGCTCTGCCGTGGTGGTGTCTCGCCCCGAAAGGTATGGTGGTGATGGTGGTGCGTTTACGCATATTCCGTTGAGGGTGATCAATCCAAATGAGCAGCACTGTCAGGACTTATGGGAGAGTGATTACGCATGCAGCATAGGGGGGAACCTCTCTGTGACGGTGGAATATGGGGCAAGGAACCACTCAATCAGGCCCGGATGTAACATTTCTCAATTGGGGGTGGGCAGGCGAAAATGTGTATGGGGTATGGGGCGGCTTCATCGCCCGTGGCGCGAAGCGACACGGGGATGAAGCTGCACCCATACCATTTTCGGTTACAGGACTTTTATCGGGCAAGTAAAGCATCAATAATAACATCAGTTGTTGTTGAAGTTGCAACAGACACGCAGCATGCATAAAGCTAAAGGTCTAACTCAGAGTTTTCTGTTTTCAATGATGAAATGGCTGTTAGTGGTGCGAAGGTTGTAGTTAGTAGCGGTAGTAGTGTTTCAAATCATTTTAATTATAGGCACTTTAAATTGAAATATATTGTTTTGAATGCCTTCATGCTGGGTGGGGCAGCCAGGGCATTTAGGGGGGCATTGCCCCCCATGCCCAGCTAGATCCGGCCATGCACTCAGTCACAAGACCATAGGCAGGCAGGAGGCTGCTGCTGCCGCTACTGAGACACACAGTACACAGGCGCAAGGCGCTACTATTTGGTATAGCTTTTGTGCACCACCTAGAAAGGAAGGGCTTATCAAAACTAAGTAGTGGGGGATTCTGGTAGTGAGAAACGGAGAAACGCGATCCCACCCTCCATCCCTCCATGAAGCGATCAGGCTTCCTTTACAGTCGGAGCGCGACAGGGATTTAGGTTTCCCCATTTCACTTACATCAGCGTTGACATCACTGGGCCGGGTCCCCCCTGATTATTATTATTGTCCAATGGACTGGGGCGCAGAGAACATTTTATAACTGGGGGGGACATTGTAGTCTAGGCTAGTTGCCAGCCCATAAGCCCCATTGTGAACCCGGGCATGTTGAGTTTACTGTGCAGTCAGCAAGGTTTTAAGAATGTTGAGTAGGGGTCCCCAGCATGTACAGTAGAAACATCCGGATGATATAGCCATACCTGATTATGTGTGCTGTAGGGGAAAAACGTGTTTGAGGGCAAAAGCAGCAGTCTCTGCCTTCAGCCTGTTTACTCAACTGTATATTCTTATTCTACATACTTACTGAGACATCAGACTAGGCATGATGATCCTCTTCTTATGGACACCCTCAACTCACTGTTTTCAATAGTTTGAAAAAAAAAAAAAAAACAGTCCCAAAGTTCCAGGGTCCAGACAGTGCAACTGTTTACATCCGACTGTCACTTTAAATTTATGTTACCCAATGTTACACAAGTCCACTTGGGGGATTTGCAGTGGTAAGAAGTCCAATGGTAAGAAGTATCTTGACACTTGTTAAAGCCATATGATGAATCACAGGATCCTAGTGTCAACTTTTAATGCTGTATGTAATATGTTCTAAAATATGAGAAATTGTAAAAAACAGTCTACCACTCTTTGCAATTGTGGCAGAGCCTCCTTGTTACCACTGTATCCAAAGGCAAGCAGGTATGAGTTTGTAATGACAGGCACTATCGACAAGTCTTCGATCATAGCAAAGCTGCCATTCATATAAATATATCAACCTGAATAAACCTTCCCCCCACATTACAGGATAATTGCTAAATATGAGCAAGGTAAGGCAAAGAAAAAACATTTCAGCTCAACTAAAGTTTCTCAAATTTTATATATGTATTTATAATATTGATCACTTGGTTTATCCATACATACAAAAAGAAAACAAACAAAACAGAAATTTGGCATCAGGGCTTAATTCCTGGATGCCAAATAAACCAGTCCAGAAAAGGCAAACAAGGGAGGAAGAGGGGTGGGATCAATACACAATAAGTAACATAAGACAATTACCTTAAATTATGCATAGCTTAATTTAACAGAAAAATAACACTCAATAATATTTCCTTCTGTGTTGGAAAGCATAAGACAAAATCTTTTAGTAGCCCATTTTCCTCCTTGCAATTTTGACATTTTCTCAAAAATATCTTTCATACAATCTTCTACCTGCTGTTGCTTGAGGAAATCATACAACAGTCTGGAGATGCAACTTTGAGAGCGGAAAAGGCATGGGAGCACATACGGTATATGTACATAAGCAAGCATAATAAGAGCACTGTAAACATCCCCTTGGAGTAATCAAACAGTAACATCCTTGCGTCCCTGCTTTCTTTCTTTAAAAACAGGTGTGTCAAACAGCACTACACAGAATTAGTTTAGGGCGCAGAATCAGAAGGATAATAATCAAGTATCAAACAATGCATTAAGTATAGTCCAGAAATGATAAGACGTTTTCCCTTTTTCTTGTAAACATTTTGAGTTGAACATGGGTGTGAAATGTCAGAGATTAGGGACCCCTGTCAAGGCCGAGTTGAACATGCGTGTGTTCATTGCAGTGGAGTTTCCGAAACAACCACAAAGGCAAAACAAACACGGACGCTTATCACTGCGTTTTACAATGATAGACCTAATTGTATATATTTTTCTGAATAATTCCCATCTCGGACTGAGGTAGTCCATATGGTCTCTATACCTCACGTTGTGTTATGTGCATGTGTCAATAGATGGATGGAATGCAATCTGAAAGCGATGCTCTCATTGTCAAACCACAGTTAACTGGCTAAGACGAAGCAGGGTGGAGGCAAAAATATATAAAGAAAAAAAGTGCTTTTCATTCTCTTACCTCTCATTGATCAGTAACTGTATTCCCTGAAGCAGGGAAGGTGAGAGCAGATGCTCAACCAATCTCAATGGTCAACTCCTCTCAGCTCAGGCTGGAAAGGACACCATTTAATATACTTGGCCCTAAAATCCCACCTCACGTTCTTGTCCAACTCTGTTCAGGTTCTCACAGGAATGTCTCTATGGTGTACCAACAACAAACTTTATCATGTTCCCAGACTATTTTCCCTGGGCGAGGTGTTAGAAATTATAGAAAGGGTGACAGTGCCCAATCAGCTTAAGCTTCATCCGGGCACAAAAAGAACCAAAACACAGAGCGGGAAACAGCTAGGTGGACTGCCAACGGTTCACAGAATGTAAGGGGCAAGGAAAGCGGGCAGCATATGCCACTGTCTCAACTCCTTCCCCACACTGTCTGGTAATCCTAGTAGGACTACCATTTCATTAGCCAGGGTAATTCCTGACTGGGAGTAACGCTAATCTATTTGTTAAATTAAAGTGTCAATCAAATACTACTTTCAATGTGGATAAATGAGGCTATGGGCAATTAATCGGCCACCCTCAGTATCCAACATCAGGCTCAGCTGATACAGTGGCTGAAGTTGGATAATCTCATGCAACTAGGAATGCTGGGTCACCCACAATGTAGATAGAGCTCATCATTCCATCATTGGTTTATTCTCTGCTGTCAAAAAGGAACTTAAGTGATCTTCAAGAAGCTGGTTCATGTTGTGTAGTGCATTTGGGAGACAATTTAAAGCTGGCCTTATGGCGAGGAATGGGACAGCTGTAGTTTTCACAATTGCACAAGCTCAACATCATTCTGCCATGCAAAGAAACGGAACAAAAACTGGAAATTGGGCCAAGTCATTCAATCAAAACCCAGAAGCGTCCCAACTCCCCGTTTTCTCTGCCTAAGCTGTTTTAGACAGAGATTCAAGGGTCACAGGACATGAATAAACAGACTAGTGTTCATTTGAGTGACACAGACAATGGTCTCTCAGTCCCATGAGGGCCAAACGAAGGGATTGGCCATCTCTCACCCTGCAGTCTCAGCAAAGAGATGCTCTCTGAGCCTCTGGAACAATCTGTCAGGCAACGCATGCAGCAGGAGACACATGCACTCTGGAGGCCAGAGGACTTGGGGTCTTCGTACTTCAGAATCTGACTGGACCAGCCTTGGCCGGTCTTATTATAGCAGCTTACCAGGAACACCCACAGTCGATCAATAACAGCCGGGGTCATCATGACAAGGAAACGCAAAGGACTCGAATGCACAAACCAAACAAGGG
Organism: Benthosema pterotum; assembly: GCA_039105355.1. Classification (NCBI taxonomy): domain Eukaryota; kingdom Metazoa; phylum Chordata; class Actinopteri; order Myctophiformes; family Myctophidae; genus Benthosema; species Benthosema pterotum. The sequence goes on from CM076974.1 coordinate 41,870,980, forward strand.
AAGGAGGAAAAGACACATCGAGCAAAAAAAAAAAAAAGAAACGAACTAAATGAAACGAAAATATCCAAAAATCCATGTTGTATTAAAGTGTCTGTTGCAACATCAGCCAAAATTCATCCATCTTGTCCACCCATTCCATTTCAGTAGGTCTATAAATATATATACATATAATACTATTTTCATATCATTGCTTTATACTGGGAGTGGCTCTGGTAGAGTTTGATTAGATGGGGAATGGCTTCAGGTCGGGGTAGGTAGTTCGGGGCGTCTGTCTAGATCATGCCGACACATCTTCCCCTCCCTGGGAGGAGGAGAAGGAAGAAGTGCTCTTGGTTAAGGCTGGTGCAGAGAGAGAGAAAGAGAGCTGTAAAAGTCAGGGTACAGCACAGTGCACCACCTCTGGGAGACATCAGCCTGCAGCATAGCTGCTTAGGAAGGAGTAGAACATGGGCAGCTTCATGCGCTGCTGGTCCCGCCTGCACCAGGCCATCACCGTGCCCTCGCTGTTGGCCGTGTACAGGTGGTGTCCGTCGCACGAGTATGTCAGGCTGAGGAAAAGGACAAGAGCACGAGCACAAACCCAAATGAAAAACAAGTTGCGCTGGTTCACGTAAATTACTTCATCAACAACGTTCATCAACAACGTTCCAACCCGCTTACTCAGCATTTGAGCCACGGACCACCATTTGATTACATTTTCACCCCAAAGACCTAAAACTAAAGAATTCTTTTGGTTTTGTCCACAATTCCTGGCTTGATTTTGCAAACACAACAGTGTAGACTTATTAATTAAGTGGTGCTAATTCAGATGATGAATATTTTAACTCTTGGGAGTGTAAAAATGAAACCAAATGGACCCGCAAGGGTCTAGTTGGTTTCATTTTTACATTCTCAAGAGTTACATCTGGTACATAAGCCTTCCATCATTTAGCCTGGGGACACCTGGAACCCTCTCGGACCACAGGTGGTCCCCGGGCCACCTGTTGAAAACCCCCGTTCTAACTGCATGCTAGGAGGGAGGGCAACATCTGCATAGTTAAAACAGTAATACTTCACGGTATGTGAAGATTTGTTGGTTGGCTTAGTTTATGATTATCAAATGTAGCCTTATGAAGATCTTCAGGATCAAAGAACACGCTGTCCACATCATTTCATATGCAATTGTGAATTGCCCTGTGTGAAAGGAGCACAAATATAAATAAATCTTAAACCTGATGATGGGTTTGCTGGACTTGGGGAAGGTGATTTCTCTCACTGGCTTCAAATCCCAGGTGCTCCAAAGCCTGAATACGAGGAAAACAAGGCCATCCATTGGGGTTATTTCAACAGCTTGAGATGCTGAGAACAGACTCAAATGTGGAAGCACAATAAAAAGCGACTGCTTACCGGACCACGCCGTTCTCAAGGCCTCCAGCGATGACGTTGACGGACACGCCCTCCGGCTGATTGGAGAACGCCACGGAGCAGATGATCTCTCTGCAGTGGACGTGGCCAATGAGGTCCCCGTTGACCGTCCACAGACGCAGGTCACTGCCACCGCCCACTGCATGCATACGTCCAAGCAAGACCATGTTTGACATTGTAATGTACTGTACGTGCAAATATTCCACCCATCAGCAAACCTGTTAGTGGCTTCTACAAGGACCATATTATTAGAATCTCTCACTGCCGTTTCAAAAATAGGCAAAGTCGCAATGTGTGACAATGCCTTTGATTGTGAGCTTGTAGATTAGTTATTTCCAAAATGTCTATTAGACACCAGATTTAACCTGGTTAGATGGCTCAAATGGATCAATAAACTTGCTTTATAATAAAACTATAAACTATAACTAAAAAAGTAACCCTCAAGTAAGTAGGGTAGTAGTGTCTGGCATTTTTATAGTATAGCAAAATGCATCGGAATGAATTTCATATCAGAGAATCAGTATATTGATTTAAAACAGTGGTTTTCAACCAGTTGTCTATAGTACGGGGTAGAGGCCTGCATCGGGAACGGGATCCCGCGGGTCCCGCGGGACCCGACGCAAATCTTTGCGGCGCGGGCGGCATGAAAATGCCCGCGGGCGGGAGAGGGCGGTCAAAATAAAATAAGCGGGACCCGCAAAATCCCGCTTACTCCCGCAAACGCAATTAAACCGGAAGAAAAAGCCTCACCTGACCCAACATGAGCGCTTACACACACACACACACACACACACACACACACACACACACACACACACACACACACACACACACACACACACACACACACACACACACACACACACACACACACACACACACACACACCTCAATAACTAACCTCCAAGGCTTCAGCACAACTTGTGTAGGCAGACAGTCAAGTCGAAGTTGTATCGATATGTCCTTATATGGCGCGCGCGGGGGGGGGGGGGGGGGGGGGGGGGGGGGGGGGGGGGGGGGTCCGTCGTGGTGGTTCCCCATGGGGGGGCGGGGATCAAATGGTGCCGCTATGATGCCGGCACAGTGCTTATCCAAAACACATCGCGAGGCTATGTGGCATGTGGCAAGCTTATATGAAAACAATATTGGCACACGCAGCACAACGTCCACTCCCAGGCCAGCCATAAAAACGCATAGGCTAACATTATCAATACACAGCAGCCCACACATTAGAACGCAACAGAAGACATGATTGTTCTAACAGAGTCCACATCAGCATACGATCCATTTACATGTAGCCGCCTCCTCCTCCTCCACCGTCCACCACCACCACCACCACCACCATATCGCGCCGCGTTTCTTTTCTGATCCCTTCAGTAAATTAATGAGAATGACGCGGACAGAAGCATGCGTCCCGTGCGTAATGCGAAACGAGGAAGAAGACGGTCACTGTAGCACGAGGAGGGTTGATGAAGTTCTGTATTTCTCTGACACTGTTTGCTGTTCGATCTGATCCGTGTGCGTAATGATCAGTGGAACGCCGCGCGCTGCGCATGCTGCTGCAGTAATATTGGTAAACCTAAATTAAGGCTGAACTCAGATAGAGTTGCAAAGGAAACTTCAAAAGAGACTTCTGTCCGTGAGTGACAGTAACCAATATTACAGTTGAATTATATACACACGCGTCGCACACAGAGAAAGAAAAAAGGGAAAAAACAAAGGCAAATGTTTAATTCCTCCTACTCCTTTCCCTCGGAGGAAGGGGGGAAAAAACAACTTATCAACTTATAGAGCCTCGGTAGCCTGTATGTCGCGTCTCTCCTACTCGTTATGGCGGCGGCCCCGGTGCTGTTCCTCCCCCATGGTGCTGATATAATGCTGTAATGACAACGCCGCCTTTCTTTCTCTTTTAACTTGCGGCCCTGCAGCTTCTTTCCGTGTTTTTTTTTTTTTTTTTTTTTTTTTTTCAATCTCAGTTGAGATTTTGCGGTATTATCGGGACTAAGTAATACATTCGCGGGATGTGGCGGGAGTAAAAGTGGCTTCTTTTTTTGTTGCGGGCGGGAGCGGCGGACAGACGATTGCCGCGGGCGGTCAAAATAAAAATCATCGCGGGAGCGGGCGGTAATGGTCAGAAATCTAGCGGGAGCGGGCGGGAGCGGGATCGAATAATCAGTCCCGTGCAGGGCTCTAGTCTGGGGGCCATCAGTGGTCCTTGAGAGACTTCCAGGTGGTCCTCAGCTAAAGGTAAAGTTGGTTAACCAGATGTAACTCTTTTGAGAGCGTAAACAAGAAACCAAATGGACCCACAAGGGTCCATTTGGTTTCATGTTTACACTCTCAGAGTTAAAATATTCATCATCTGAATTAGCCCAAGTTTATAAAAGTAGAGAATGTAGATTAAGATTAATGGTCATTTTGATCTGTATGGTTGCCTGTGTTGTTTCCCAAATCCTGGTATTGTGGACAAAGGCCTTGGTGCCAAAAAGGATGAAAACCACTGATTTAAAAGAATCCCACACCACAACGCGTTTCTCACCTGAGTCACATACTGTGGCGATGTCACCTGTTGTCTCGCTGGCAGACACTGCCGTCACAGGACTCTTGTGACCCGTCAGACTTTGCACATAACACAACCTGGAATGACGCAACAGGCTCAGGGATACACCACAGACAATATGCAAACAAGGTAAAAGCACAACACCACACTACAGTACACACTTATGTTCACAAACATGATTATCGGCACTACCATTATACCAGGTGAAAGATCTTTTGATATTTAGATGTTGTGATGTTATTATATCACTGTTATTTCAGTTGGGACTTTAGACTCAAAGGCGTTCAGGAAGAAACCAAGAATTCACAGGTAACGCGCATTCTAACTAGTGATGTCCCGATACCGATTCCAAAGTATCGGACCGGCTCTTTTTGTCCCTTTTTTATCATTATCGGTATCGGCAAATCCTGTATGGGTATCGGAAAAGTATCAGTATCAGCACTTATTTGTCATTATCGGGTCACATATTGGCAAACATGGGGGGTTGACACCATGCCAGTTAAGTAAAATGTTGGGTCATGCGGAGTTTGGAGTTTTCTTTGGAGTTGGAGTGCACATTTGAGAGCAATTGTCATTTCCAGTTGGTGACTTCAAATAAAGGTATTCTTTCTTTTGTATGTTATTATATACATTCTTCTGTGGTATCGGCATTTGGTATCGGCTAACACAAAAATTGTGTTATCGGGATCAGATCGGAAATGAAAAAGTGGCATCGGGACATCCCTAAATTTCTAACCACACCTGGAGGGGATTAGAATATTGTTATCTCCATAAATAACCGCATACAAAACTATATATACCTATATGTGTCCATTTCCATTTATACTGAGTGAGACTTTGTATTGTGCATACCTGTTGAGGTCCCAGAGGATGCAGGTTCCATCTTGGCTCACACTGATGAGGATGCTGTAGGGCTTACAGACAAACAGGCTGGTGACTTCCCCCGTGTGCCCGTACAGGTGTACCTGAGATTCCACCTCCATCTCTGATGGCTAAAACAAACCAAACAAACGCTCATATTTATCACCTTTTTAGTATCCATCTATATCAGTGGTTTTCAATCTTTTTCATCCCAGGGCCCACCATTTATTCAGCATTTGAGCCACGGACCACCAATTGAGGATATTTCTAGACCCACAGACCCCAAAACTAAAGATTTCTTTGGCTTCTGTCCATGACCATTAATCTTCTAGTTGTGTAGATTTGGACTAATTCGCATGATGGACATTTTAACTCTTGAGAGTGTAAAAATGAAACCAAATGGACCCGCCAGGGTCCATTTGGTTTCATTTTTACATTCTCAAGAGTTACATTTGGTTAAACAACTTAGCTGGGGACCACCTGGAACTCTCTCAAGGACCACTGGTGGTCCCCGGACCACCTGTTGAAAACCCCTGATCTACTGTATATTTTCAGTCAGACAACCCACAAATAGATTAACCAATATTTATTATAGCAAGAGAATAAAAGTGTGCATAAAATATTTGAATTTGGCGTGCCACTCTACTACATTTTTCTCGCTGGTCGGCACAGTTAAACCAAATCATTAAACATTGAGAGCAGGGAGATTATTCTGGGGTGGTGGTGTGAGCCAACATCATGGAAGAACAACCAGGAACCATATGCAGATGGAAGGCAAGAAGAATTCATGCTAGGTGTGCGTAAATACCCTGCCCAATTGGTTAGCTGATCGCCATGTCAATGTATGACAAGTGGGTCTTACAAATACTGCATACAGCATTCACCAACGTAGTATTGCACCCCTTGAGTACATGTATGTGCATGAAGCATAGCATCATGTATATATCTGACTGACCTAACTCCACAAGCTATGAATCTTTTAATAAAAAATAAAAACGAACAATATCATAACCAGCCTACAAGTGCAATTGTTTCCCAGAGAAAAGACCATGTCCCGAGTCGACTATGTCATAACACGTCATAACCAACGAGTCGAATAGGACCCTGGCCAGATGGAGTGCAAAGTCAGCATGGAAAATGCTTCGCTACTCTGGTGCGTTTCACAGTTTTAGCATCCCTGCAGCAGTCTATGCTGCACTTCATTGCTATCGGCTGTACTTCAGTCTTGGTTCATGTTATCGTAATCACTTGTTGTCCCGTCCCCCCCCCCCCGTTTTGAGGATGTCCTTCCTTCAAAAAAAGCTGATTTATAAGCTTCACAGTGTGATGCATTCTGAGCTTGCATGTCCTCTACTACTGCCATGCGACACCCTTCTTTGCGACTAGGTATAAAATAAGGCCTACAGTAAGTGGTTGAGGGGGGGTTTAACATGTGCCCCCCCACCACACATCACCTCACAGACTCTCGTGTTCACAAATGAGTCATAGAAATTTCAGGAAAAAGGTTGTTAATCAAATCAATGGCTACAGAGCAAGAGCCTGGCAGTCTGCTGATAGGAAGCCATGAAAGCTTCATAAACCTTTGATGACTGAACTCCCAGACCAATAATTCCCACTACTTGTGCGCTCAATGGATGCGTTTCTACGGCAACGTGATATCGTTCGCTGTCGGGCGCAAGCCTTGTATGTCCAAAACGCTTCGCTCTTCAGGAAAGGGGAGGGAGGACCTGCGTTCCCAATGGATCCAACGTAGCTATTATTTAGTCACAGCCTTTCATTGGTTCAATATGTACACAATGCCACAGACACGCTTACATAACCACTGTCTACACGCTCCAGCTACAAGACCCACAGTTCCCCAACTGTGGGTCTTGTAGCGGCTATTTCCGCTACTTTTGCACAACACGGTAGTGTGGCAAAGCAGGGAATTTATTTTAGAAAACCTTCGAAAAAGGTGAAGCATGTAAAACTGTAAATACGAGGTTTTCTGCCCCGACGGGGCACGATAATGTCTAATGAAGCCGGCACAGAGAGAGAGAGTGGAGAGTGGCAGTCTGGTGCTGGTGGAGGTGTTGGTGGGTGGAGGAGGGGGTAATGGAAGGTGGGTGAGTGGGTGGTTGGGTGGGTGCTGTGCGGAGGTGGATGATGATTAGAGGAAGCAGGGGAGTGGGAGTGGGAGGTAGGGAGGACGTTGTCATGGTAACCCACCGTGGTGCTGGTGAAGCGGTTGCTGTAGGCGGTGATGACTCCACACTTGCTACCCGTGAAGAGCTGGCAGCTATCGGGCACCCAGGCACAGCTGGTCACCTGGGGGGGAAGGAGGGAGGGTGGGAGGGGTTGGTTGGTTGGTAGTGAGCGTGGATGGACTCACGCGCACGCACAAGCACGGTAATACTAGTGTAGCACTCTGCACTGCAATCAGTAGTTATGGTATATCTATAAATGTCTAAACGTGGGTGAGTCGGGTGTTGGGAGCTAAACTCGCGGGCCGTTGGCGCGCACACACACGCGCACGCACACACCTGGTGGAGCTGTGAGCACTGGATGAAGTTGATGGGCGGCTCGCTCTGCTTGCTCTTGAGACGCAGCATGTTGTCGGCGTAGCCCCAGCTTAGGATGGCTGACCACTGGATGTCCGTGCTGTGCATGCTCCTCACGCCTGGGAAAAAAGGAATTGAATGTTGTCTTTAGTGTTCATTCTATCGGCCATTTTTTCATTTCATTGTCAGCTCAGTCAAGAAGATGGCGTGAGTTGTGAGCATGTAGATATTCATTGATATTGTTTTCCACAATCTCAGCTTTTTGAGGGGCTCTAGCCCATCCTGTGCCCAGCTTTGTGAGTACCCCATAGTGATGATTTGATTGGCTGAGCAATGTGCGTCCACTATAGTGATAATATCATTTGCCGAGCACATAAGATGATGTACTGTATGATTATAAGAGGGTGCGATTCTTTTTTTGTTTTTTGTTCACCCAATACCGGTAATCCCCAAAATAGGGATAATTATTCAATGTTTTGTTAAATTTAAAGGGGAATTCCACCCATTTTCAAGAGTGTACAAATGCAACCAAATGAACCCTAACGGGTTCATTTGGTTGCATTGGTACGCTCTCAGAAAAAAGAAGCGTCTAAAGATATCCATTAACATGGTGAAAATACATCTTGATGATGTCATCAAGATGTTTCACCATGTTAGTGGTTTTCTTCAGACCTCCATTTCTTGGGAACACAGAATAGGGGAACTTTTTTATCATGTCCACCCAACACCTCTAAGGTATACTAATGACATATTAGAACGTTGAAAATGGGTGGAGTTCCCCTTTAAGCGTTTGGGTTGGTTTTCCTGCTCACCTTGTTCCTTGCTGTAAATCATCATGAGGCAGAACTTGCGCGACAGGCCGCAGATGGCGCGCGTTGGCAGAGCCAGCAGAGATCCGAACCTCTCCCCGTGGGGCTGGCTGAAGCACACCACTGGGTCTGGAGCGCTGGGAGAGCCCACGTATTCACCCCACTTCAGACCTTTGATCCAGGGGAGTGGGCTCTGTGGCACGGGGGGCAGAGGACTTCATGTGAAAAATCATTATCCACTCTATTACACTATAACAGTCCTAGTGCTGTGCTGTAGCAAAACTGTTCAATACCCGTCAGAGAATTCTATTCCAGTTGTCATGTGACTCCTTTGGAATGGATCCTATCAATTCCAAAACACTGCAATACAGACATTTCTCCACTCCGATGAGAGATGTCCCTCCTCTCTAAATGGACCATGGGTGCATTTGGTTCACTCAGTGATTTTGCACACTGTAAAGAGTTACAAGGCAGACTGCAAGAGACTGGGATACACCTGGTCGCAGAGGGAAAAGAACGCCAGTGACCGAGAACTCTGGAAGACCCTTGTCAACGGCCTAAACCCCAGCATGGGGTGTTAAACGTAAGTAAGCAAAAAAAGAGTTACAAGGGTCCATGGCCTAATGCAAATTCAAAAATTGAGAGCCTTTGACAAGCTTACCGGGAAGACTATTTCCTTGGCCTGTTCTCTGTTCTCCCTGAAGGCCAGCTGCACCAGGAGGCCCATGGCTGCAGGCAGCTCTCCCTCCATCAGAAGCCTGGGTCCGGCTCTGCTGACGTGGGTGGCGCTGAACAGCTGCCTGGGCGTCTGTCCATAAGTCTTAATCATGGTCTCCAGGGCGCGTCGCTGGACCGGGTCCTCCACGGCTGAAACGTCCATGCCGAAGTAGGTCTTTGGGGGAGAATTGAGGATTGAAACTAGGAAGTTAGCCCGACTGTAATGAGGATGTTTGCCCACTCCACTAAGACCAGGAAACTTGTAACGTGTTAAGCCATTTAGATGCAAGGCCTTGTCTGTATCACCTTGGCTTTTAACCACGATTATTTTTAACTTTTGCCATTGAAAAGTAAGAGATCTACAAGCTGATTGTAGGTCGAGTGCTGCTCTACGAGCTTGTAGATCTGTTATTTTTTTTAACCTCACAGCGAACATATTTACCTCTCTATTGGTGACCAATTACATATCATTTAGGGGTCCTTGACATGGAATAGTTGGAACCACTGATGTAGACATGTTTTTTTCCAGAAAGGTTGAAGCATTTGTAGAATCAGGTGCTCTGCAGGTATCAAGTACAGTGTCTAGTTAGTATACTTACCGCTGGGTGGAAGACATTGATGGCTTGGACGGCAGCTTTGCCTTTCTGCTTGAGGCCAAAGACCAGGTCGATCCACTGGCACAGCGTCTGGGACACCTGGTCCGACTCCAGCGCCTGGCGGTGGATGAGGATGAAGAGGCGCGGGTCGTTCCGCGCCCAGGGCGGCAGGTTGACGTGGTTGACGCGCTCACTGTTCTGACGCACCCCGAAGTCAAAGCCTTCAGTGGCACGACGAGAAAGAAAAATGAATAAATAAATAAATCTACCAGCCCACATCATGTTTCAAAAGGAACATGATGATGGAATTATCGACTCAAAGACTAGACTCTCACCCTCTCTGTTGACCAGGAATTCGGGAGATAGAAGAACTCTGGGATGAGCTCTTTGACGTCGGTCATGGACTCGTAGGAGGAGAGACGCCATGTGGTGTTCATGGAATGAAATGTCCGGTCCGGGATATCAAAGCTTTGGTCTGATGAGGGTCAAAACACACAAAACACTCATTAGAGATTCGGCTCCCCTGATTGAAAAGAAGATTATCCCTTTCATGACCTCAGAGAAGCATGTTGGCTGAGCCGCATTCATTTACAATCACATTAAAGAAAAGATAATTCACTTCTACGGCTCAAAAGCGAGAGAAGAGATGAAGGGAAAAAAAGTTGATTATAGGAAAGATAGAAGACGACGTGGACAGGGTGGGAACTGGTCATTATTTTGACCAAATAAAGAGGGTTCACAGCATGGAAGGGAACATGTCTTCAATAATACATTATGCTGATCCACCACCACAAATTTGTGGCATCACGCAGTCACATCCGACTGATCAGAGTTCCTCCTCCTCCTCTTCGTGTATTGAGGCTTCCAAGATAGCGCTGCTGACATGATGCAGACAGGTGGCACTCAATGGGCCTCATGCACCAACTGTTCTTAAGATGTTCTTAAGAGGAAATTTGTTCTTAGGCACACTTAAGAAGTTTTTAAGAACATTTTGGGATCCCTCAATGTTTTCTTAGCTGTGATTTGTTCGTAGGTAAGAACAAAATCTATGCACACTGAGGAGGACTCTTAGGGTGCCTTTTTTGTTCTTAAATGCAATCTGAAAAGAAAAGGGAAAACAGCGCCCTCTACAAGATGTGTAAAGTCTGGTCTAGGGACCTCAAGGGTCCATGAGGACATTCCAGGCGGACCACAGCAAACATTTTACCACTCTTCTAATCCCATTTTATACTTTGAAAATAGCTCACCTACAAGGTCACAGCGCATTCCATTACGTTTGTAGATCAGATATTTGATAAATCTTCAAAACAAAAAATATTTTTGTGCCCCCCATAACCCCCCACCATACCCACCTCATACCCCCCCACCATACCCACCTAGTAACCCCCCCCCACCATAGCCACCTCATAACCCCCCCCACCATACCCAGCTCATACCCCCCGACCATACCCACCTCATAACCCCCCCCCCCCCCACCATGCCCCCCATAACCCCCCCACCATACCATACCCACCTCATACCCCCCCCACCATACCCACCTCACACCCCCCACCACCTACCCCCCCCATAACCCCCCCCCCCCCCCCCCCCACCACCCCCACCTCATAACCCCCCCCCCCCCCCCCCCACCATGCCCCCCATAACCCCCCCACCATACCAAACCTACCTCATACCCCCCCACCATACCCACCTCATAACCCCCCCCCACCACCAGGCCCACCTCATAACCCCCCCCCACCATGCCCCCCATAACCCCCCCACCATACCAAACCTACCTCATAACCCCCCCCCCCCCACCATACCCACCTCATAACCCCCCCACCATACCCTCCACCCCCCCTTATCCCCATACACCCCCACCCACTAGCAATTGTCCCTTCATACCCACCCTCCAGAGTCCAGTATCCACTAGTATCCACTACTGCAAATAACATGGCTATTGTGCTAATTTCAGCCATTTTAGCCTTTATTTCTCTGTGTGAGGTCCTGTGAGTTCTGAGTGCTGCAATCACACACAGGTGTGACTGGAGTCATGCAAAACCACACCCACCTGGGTAAAGCACAGGAAGGAGAGGGATTTCCCAATGCCTTATATGGGAATCGGTGGGCGGTTCCCTATGGTAATTAGTATGCAAATTAAGACAGGTGGGGCGTCTACCTATGATAATTTGAAGGAACTGGCACACCCCTTCAACTTACAAGGATTTGGATTCATCACCATAAGAACAAATTTTGCAAACAAAATGCCTACTTAAGAACGCTTCATGAATCGGACTGAACTTCTCTTAGAAATTCTCTTAGGAAGAAATCTAAGAGGAAAATGTAAGAACTTATTGGCGCATGAGGCCCAATGACGCTAAAAGCTTTTTTTCCCCCCCAAAGATAAACGACAATGATCAACCGACAATTTAGGCATTTAGCAGATGCTCTTATCCAGAGAGCCATGCAAAGTACAAGTTTATCTTTTTAAAGAGACATGCGTTATCAGAAAAAAGTCTGAAATAATGTCTTGTGCTTTAATTGTGGTGAACACTAGCATCGCTATTTGCCAAAAATCATTACGAGCGCACAACCCCACAGAAAACTCCAGTACCACAGAAAATCCACAAAGTTCAGGTTTTCTGCATGTAATTGAGATCATAAAACCTAAAATAAAAACGAATGTCACCTTTAAGAACAAAGCCAGCTTAAGTCACAAAAACTGCCTGGACACTTTTCAATATGCCAGGGATCCCCAAACAGTTTGGGAAACAGTGGTGTAGAGAGGGTTTAAGACAGTGGTCAGTGTAGTCACCCTGGTAAGCCAGGAACATCTTGGTGAAGGGCGGCATGCGGACCAGGAAGTGCAGCACCGTGCCACTGTTGGAGTAGTGAGAGCCATAGTGGTAGGGCTGGACGGGGGGCATGGGGTCGTCCTCACGCACACCCTTCTTGTACTCCTCCTCCAGGTACTGCAGAGAGAAACACAACCACTGTTGGTGACGTCCACAAGAAACCTAGGACAGAAAATGTCCATCGAACACCTTTTTTCACCCACAGGGTAAAATTGAATAAAGACAGAATAAACACTAAACTATGATGACTTAAACTTGACATCAACAAATAAAAACTACACTAAAATGGGGGAAGAGATAACTAAAAGACAAGTCCCTTTATGCTTGGTTGCATGCTGAAAATAGTGGATCAACAAGATGGGGACATTGTGAGATTGGCCATAGATTGGCCATTTCCAGCATGCAACCAACTTTAAAAATCAGTGATTACGACGCTATCAAGGCCTGCCACAATACATTTTAAACACAAACTATAGATTAAGGTGACTAGAATATGACAAAAACTACATTCAATGGTATTCAAAAGACAACAACTAAAACTAAATCCAAATTTGCTGACAAAAACAACACCAAAACACCCATGCACCCCCACAGACACACACACTCTCAGAGCTTTCAGGAATGCAACACAACACTTCATAGTACTACTGTATAGTGGGCTGAGGCGTACTTTGTAATTGTCCACATAGCGATCCTCTTTCTCCTTTGACTGTACAGCGATGGGTTTGATCAGGTTCCTGTGTGTCGGTCACAAAAGAGAAGAAGAAAATCATTAAGTAACGGATGGCTGCTGTCTCATGTTGCGCTGTTGAATGATGGTGGCAGTTCTCAACTCTGCAGATACAATTTTGTATAGGAAGGCAGCTAAAATGATCAAATACTCTACCTAATGACTGAAAGGAGTAATTTTTAACCATGTCTAGGTTGTTCAAATGAGGCAGAGTAGACGATAAAATCATGGGTGTTCACGTAAGGCTGAGTAGGCGATAAAATAACAAAACATTTTTGGGAATGTGAAATATCCCTTTAAAGACCCTGTGACATCCAAGAATGGGAATCATTTTACCATCGGATTAATAACCAACAATTTGAAGATGTTACCCTGGGAATACAAACCTAAACATAATGTCCAGACTGTTTTCACAGAGACCATGTGATGTACAGTATCATAATGATGTTTTCAGGCGTGTCATAGAACTCATCCATGTCATGGTTGTTACCTCAGATTTTAAGGGGCAAAAGCCACAACATAGATGAGCTCAGGTCTCAATTGGTTTTGACTCATTCTGTGCAGGAAACGCATATCGCTCATAGCTTTGTAGGCTGGCGCAACAGCCTCATAGCAGGGTTTCACTGAACCCGCATATCAGTCTGGAATCAGGCTCATTGGAACAGAGTATGCGGAAGCTGGAGAAATCACAAAATGATCGGTACCCATCAGTGACTGCGTTTCAATGGCTGTCCGTGCAACAGTGAAAAGCAGCCTGAATACATATATTGTATATGCTTTCATAGTGTGTTTTTACTAAAATATTTATTTTTGGGGTTCCCCGAAACAACACCTTTTCAGATGGGGAACGGCAGCCAATTAGATCCTTTTTGGGGTCCGTGACATGAAACAGCTTGCGAACTACTGAGAAACTACTGACAGAAACATTTTTTTCCATAAAACTGTTCAGAAGCCATTTTTTCAGAATCTATTCTCAAGAAGTGCAGACCTGTAGATGGCGCTGTCCTGCAGGTCCAGCGTCTCGCTGGTGTAGTCTCTCAGGATGAAGGGGAACACGGGGTACTGCATGAGGTCGTTGAAGGAGCGCCCGGCGTGCTTGTTGAGGTGCGTCAGGTACTCGAAGTTGGAGATCTGTCCGGAGCCCCACAGCTGTGTGAGCGCCGTGATGTTGCCGTGCTCCAGCAGGTTGGGCAGGTCGGAGGTCAGGATGTTGTGGTAGACGTCGTCGCGGAACTGCAGCGCCCCGACCGGCCCAGAAAACACAAGACGGTTGATGACATTCTATTTCTTTTTTGTTTTTAGTTTTTTTTATTCCCCTATGCAATGTTGATTTCATCGACAAATACTCTGAGACTACCCTTTTTCACTGACGAAAACTACACGGAAAGTACATGAAAACCAAGCTATGATGACTAAAACTAAGACTGAATATATATTGGCAATTTTGTCAATAGAACTAGACTAAATTGTTAGGAAGGAACTAATGGATAGGAGATCCAGTACATGTAAGACAAGTCTTTTTACTCTTAGTTGTACGCTGAAAATATCTGATCTACAAGCTCATAGTCACAACACGTTGCAGTGTGCCACGTGTTACACGTGTTGTAAAGTTGTACATTAGTACAGCAGCTAAAGAAAATGTACTTAGTAAACTTTCCACAACAGTTGGTTCTTCTGACCTTGGTGGTGTCGAAGGCCAGCAGCAGGGTTCTGCCGTTGGTGAGGAAGATCTCCACAGCGTTGTCTCGGAGCTGCCACCAGCGCTTATGGACCTCTTTGATCTCCTCGTACGTCCAGGAGAACGAGGCCGCCTCCGTCTCGCCGTGAACACTCTGTACCAAAGGGGTTAGGTAAGCCGTTAAAACACAAGGGGAAGCATGCGTCCATGTCATTTGAGGTTGGAGCCATTATAGCGATGTATGCTTCTCCCCATGGCAAAATGAATGTAATTTTGGGCGTCCTTAACAGCACATAAATGTTTTAGCAAAACTTTAGAAGGCATTTCATGGATTATCGGCCTCATCAGGTTTTAATGTTAAGATCTAACGCTTCGGCAGTTCGCTATGGGAAGCGCCCTCATCTAGGCGCAGACAACAGAAGTATTCTTTATATGCTCACATTCGATTTATCAGAGAATGGGTCTTCTTGCGTCATGACGTAGTACGTGCGTTCCACGCCCACCAGGTCAAGGGCATATAAGCACGTACAACGCAGACGCAATCATTCCGTTTTCTCTTCTGACCAGACACAGATCTGTTCGAGCCGTATCACTTGAACTACTGATATTAGCTATTAGCTATTAGCCTCATAAGGACGGGTGGTTCGACTGCTCGGTACCGCGAGGTTCAGTACGTTCTCACTGTGATCGGTTGCTCACAAGAGATAACAGAGTTTGGCTGTATAAGCCAACTTCCACTTTTGTTTCTTTGTTTGGTGCGTGCTGTGTGAGCCGCCCAAATCCAAGCTAGCGCGTGCTGTGTTAGCCGCCTAGCTCAAAAAGTGCTACTGTTTTAGCGTGCCGTGTAGGCCCCAAAGAAAATAACAGGGCGCTACTGCTTGTGCCGTGTAGGCCCCAAATAAAATAACAAAGCGCTACTGCTTTAGCGTGCCGTGTAGGCCCCAAATAAAATAACAAGGCGCTACTGCTTGTGCCGTGTAGGCCCCGAATAAAATAACAAAGCGCTACTGCTTTAGCGTGCCGTGTAGGCCCCTATTAAAATAATAAATACACATTTTGTTGTGCTGAAGAAGCCCCAATATGTCTAATCAAGGCTACGAATCCACGGCCGCGAAGCGGCGCCGTCAACGTGGATTCATTCCCACCGGCCAGAAGCCATGCGAGGACGAAGAGTGCCCCAACGTCCTATCCGAGTTGGACCAGCACGTGAGATGTGCGTACTGCCTGGGTTGGGAGCACGCCAAAAACGCCGTGGTGGAGCCGGGTGCATGCCCCGCATGTGCTGCGATGGATGTATACACCAGACACCGTCGCCTGGCACGTGTGGAGAAAGCCATCTCCAATTGCCCGGACGGCGGCGAGCGCGAGGGCTACTCTCACGAGGACCAGTTCCCCGAGCGGCGCCGCCTTCCACCCGACGAGTGGCCGCGTCTAGGGGCCAGGCCGCGTGTGATGCCCACGTCCTCGGTGACTACGAGGAAGCCTTTCACCGAACATTCCGCCGCGTCAGGGGCGGGCCGCGGGGTTAATATCCCGGAATGGCCACGCGGATGGGGAGAGTCAATGGATGACGAATACCCACTGACTGACGTCTATCCTTCAGTCCAGGAATATGTTGACCGGGGTTCGATGCAACGTGATGATGATGATTACGATGATGATTATGAAGGCCCGGAGCTCAACTACTACGACATGGAGGAGGGCGAGCTTCCAGCCCGAACCACTGGTGAGCAGGCAGATGACGCACGCGACGGGGGCAACGCTGAGGAGGCCGAGGAGGCTCCGGACACGGCCGCCCCGTCAGCCTCGCAGGCTGCCCGTCATGCCGAACTGCTGGAAATGTACAAGAAAGCTGCTGAACGCTGCGAACGCGCGTGGCCTCCTCCCGTCCAGACCAAACCTGCCGCCGCCATGGAGTGGCAGGGCAGGGCAGCTATTCCATCGCGGACCCCCGAGAAACATGTGCTGCCTTTTGCACTCGGGTTTAAAGCTGTCCTAACTCTGCCGTGGGATAAACCCACCGTCCACGAGAGGCCAGGCCGAGGAGGCTTTCCCTTGGACACCGAAATGCCGGCTACGGCGGGTCTCACTGGTATTCCGCCCATTAGCAATGACATGGCGGGCTACCTCGTGAACCATCGCAACCCACATTATTTCCCCAGTGGGAAGCCGGCTCAGTTTCTCGACGAGAAACTAAAGAAGGCTTCTGCCGCGACCAAAGAAGTCTACAACCACCTCATCACACAAGCCAAAGGTCTGAATGCTGGAGCTCTTCTCCAGGGCTCGCTGCAGGTGCTGCTGTCAGAGAATGACGCCTTGGATAAGGACGGCGTGGAGGAGGCGAGGCGCCTGTTGAATGAAATAATCGACCTTAACAGATCAGTCACGGAGGCTACGGGCCGCGCCATGACTGCCTGCATTGTGCACGAGAGAGAGAGGTGGTTGGATGTCTTCCCCACTAAGGGTCATATCCGATCTACATTGCTCGAACGACCCATAAACGTCTTAGAGCCAGGGAGAGAGAACTCTCCGCCCGAGGGACTGTTCCACGGCGGAATGAGAGAGCTCCTGAGAATGGGGGAAGAAAGAAAGAAGGCCAGCGAGGCAATGTGCGGGCTCGGGGAGCCAGCTAGACCCCACCCTCCTACTCGCTTTTTCCCCGCGGGGGGACGCTTCGCCCGTAACTGGAGGTTCAAGTCCGAGCGCGGCCGCGCTGGTCCATCGGCGCAAATGGAAGCTCCAGCACCCGGTCGTGGCAGGGGCAAGCCTCAGCAGGAGCAGCAGCGTCAACCCCCGGCACGTGGAGGCGCTTCTCGCGGCAGGAGCCGAGGACGCGGCCGTGGCCGCGCAAAATAGCAGGGCTTGCCATGCCTCGGGGGAGCGCAGAGTGGCGTTCCCCCACTGCTCTTGGGTTTGGGCTACGGCCGGGACGAGACGCATTCCGTCCACGAGCCTCCTCTGAAGAAGAGGAAGATTGCGCGGCGAGCTGCAGTGGGCGGCCCCGCGATAGTAATGCCCTCAAATGTTGTTTCACACAAAGCACCTTTTCATGCACACAATGTTTCTGCACTGACTTTGTATGCTTGTGTAATAAAGAATGTTTGTTCCTTAAAAAATGTGACAAAACAAAACAAAAAAACAACAAAACAAAACAAACCCATAATGAGCAGTTTGAGTCCACCTTTGGGAGAGGCGCTGGGGCTCTCTCGAGGTGTGGACCGGTGTCTCGGCCGGGCGGTGAGCTGTGGACCGGGGCCGGTCGCTCGTTCGAAACGTCAGAGCCTGGCAGGCCGGCGTTTCGGCGCAGCGATAGTCCGTGGGCCGGGGCCTGCCGTTCGCCCGAAACTCCGCACGTCCGACGGAGCGGTAGTCCTTGGGCCGGGGTCTACCGTTCACCCAAAATTTTACGGTCAGTGTCTCTTCCAACCACAAGAGGGCGACATTACGCCGTACATGGGCGTAATAGACAGGGAGGAGACACTGACACGGATGTGCAGTGGCAGTTGCGTCCCCAATCAACTAGGGGGGCTCAAAACTCCACAGCCAGTGTATCACACAGTAGTAGAGAATTCCCTGGCGAAATGCATACATCAATGGGAACGTTGTGGGGCATCTCCATGGATACTACGGACCATAGCGAGAGGTTACAAACTACAATTTGCCCAGCCGCCCCCTGTGTTCGAGAAAATAATATTTTCACAAGCAAGTGGGCAGGCAGCAGATGTATTGAGGGAGGAGATAGCGTCATTGCTAGGCAAAAAGGCTATCAGAGAGGTTCCCCCAGACCAGTATCACACAGGTTTTTACAGCAGATATTTTCTGGTGAAGAAAAAGGGGGGGGGGCTCAGGCCTATACTAGATCTGAGGGCTCTCAACAAATACCTCAAAACGTTTCATTTCAAGATGCTGACAGCGGCAACCCTGGTGCGTTCGCTGCGTCAGAGCGACTGGTTTACCAGTATAGACTTGAAAGACGCATATTTTCATATCCCTATATATCCTCCACACCGAAAGTTTCTACGTTTCGGGTGGGAGGGGAAAGTGTACGAATACATGGTTCTCCCATTCGGCATGTCCCTGTCTCCTCGGGTCTTTGTCAAATGCACGCAAGCGGCGATAGGTCCTCTGCGGCGACAAGGGATTCGAATAATGACCTACATCGACGACTGGATTGTGATGTCGGCGTCACCACAAGGGGCGCTGCACAACATGAGGAAGGTTGTGGATCTGTTGTCATCCCTGGGTTTCACCATAAACTACGAGAAAAGTGTTATGGTGCCCACCCAAGTGATAGACTATATAGGCATCACTCTGGACTCTCGTTCCTACACGGCGAAACTGAGTCAGGAACGGGTCGAGTCTTTTCTGCAGTGTGTGGCACTGTTCAAAATGGGACACAGGATCCCATTCGGCACATGCCTAAGAATGGCGGGGCTGATGGCATCCGCCATTTCCCTAGTGCGCCTGGGCAGGCTGTATATGAGGCCGTTTCAGAGGTGGATGCGGTCTCTGAACGTCCCCACCACTTGCCGTCGCTACCCGAGAGTGACAGTGACCGCGGAATGCATGTTGGCTCTGAGGTGGTGGTCCAAAAGAGCCGTTCTGACGGAAGGGGTCCCCATGGGGACAGTTCTGTCCAGGAAAATAGTGACTACAGATGCAAGTCTGTCAGGGTGGGGCGCCACCCTCGATGGTATGGCCGTCAGGGGGACATGGAGCGACGAGGAGAGGACCGCCCACATAAACTACTTGGAGTTAATGGCGGTTTTTCTGGCTCTTCGTCATTTCGAACCACACATCAGTGGATGGCACGTCCTGGTCCGGACGGACAACACAACGACGATGTGCTACATCAACAAGCAGGGAGGTCTACGTTCCCATGCGTTACATCGACTGGCGCACAGGTTGATATTGTGGTGCGACAACCATCTCCTGTCGGTCAGGGCTTGTCATGTCCCAGGCCTTTTGAATGCAGGGGCGGACCTGTTGTCCAGGGGACCACTTCGCTATGCGGATTGGTCTCTCCATCCAGAGGTGGCCGCTCTGATTTGGGACAGGTTTGGAGTGCCTCAGGTGGACCTGTATGCGTCGGAGGAGAACGCGAAGTGTTCTCGGTTCTTCTCCATCACAGGGACTTCAACGATGGGGCTGGATGCACTGGCACACAGCTGGCCGCAGGGTCTACTGTATGCTTTCCCGCCCTTAACTCTTATACTGCCGACTCTGGACAGGGTGCGGATCCGGCGCCTGCATCTGCTTTTGGTGGCTCCAGCGTGGGGGTCCTGGGTGTCGGAGATAACTCCCCTCCTGTACGACCGACCATGGCGGCTCCCTTT
This sequence comes from Benthosema pterotum, assembly GCA_039105355.1. Classification (NCBI taxonomy): domain Eukaryota; kingdom Metazoa; phylum Chordata; class Actinopteri; order Myctophiformes; family Myctophidae; genus Benthosema; species Benthosema pterotum. The sequence goes on from CM076974.1 coordinate 41,891,045, forward strand.
ACGGAGGGACCTCCTCACGCAAGCAGGGTTCGAGATATTTCATCCACAGCCGGAGATACTGGACCTGTGGGTCTAGCCCGTGAGAGGATGAATTTGAGTGCAGAAGGCCTGCCGTTGAATGTTATAGAAACGATTCAAGGGGCGAGGGCAGGCTCTACCAGAAAACAGTATGACGTGGCTTGGAGGGTCTTTGAGCGCTGGTGCGCGGGGAGACCGGGCCAGGTGGTGCCTTTTCAGGCCTCTGTGGTGACAGTCCTGACTTTTCTGCAGGAGTGTTTAGATAAAGGTAGAGCACACTCGACTATTAAGGTCAACCTGGCAGCCATTTCGGCATGCCATGTTGGGTTTGGAGAAAAAGCGCTGAGCGAGAACCCCCTTATACGTAAGTTTATGAGAGGGGTGAAGAGAGCACGCCCTGTGACTAGGTCCATAGTCCCACCGTGGGATTTGTCTTTGGTCTTGGATTCCTTGTCGGGGGCTCCCTTTGAACCGCTCGAGACAGTGGAGGCTAAGTTCTTGACACTGAAAGCGGCGCTGCTGGTGGCCCTCACGACGGCGAAGCGTGTCAGTGAGTTGCAGGCACTTTCAATCAGTCCGGACTGTTTGGTCTTCAGTGAGGACAGGACCAGGGTTATGGTGAGGCCCAACCCAGCCTTTGTACCCAAGAACTCTAGTGCTGTTTGTGTCCCAGTGGATCTGAGGTCCTTCCACCCCCCTCCTTTCAACACGGAGGAGGACAGAAGGTTGCACTTTCTGTGCCCGGTTAGGGCGCTTCGTGTATATGTGGATAGGACGAGGTCGCTTAGAAAGAGTAGCCAGCTGTTTGTGGCGTGGGGTGCTAGTGCTAGAGGCAAGCCTGTCACTAAAGTCCGTCTATCTCAATGGATTGTGGAGGCCATTCAGATAGCTTATAGTACTGCGGGTGCCCAACCGCCTGTGGGTTTAAGGGCCCACTCCACGAGGGGGTTAGCTGCATCCTGGGCACTTTATAAGGGCATTTCGGTCCAGGATGTGTGCACGGCAGCAAGCTGGTCGTCTCCGTCGACCTTTGCAAGGTTTTACAATCTGGACGTGTCAGAGCCCTCGGTGGCTCATGCAGTCTTAGAAGTTGCCTCTGGACGTGGCAGGGTGGATGCTTGAGTCGGTTTAGTTATGTCGCCTTTGGTCTGTTACAGTAACTAGATTTAGACATAGGTCCTAGAGTGAATGTGGCGTCCAGGACCGTCAGTTATTCGACTCCCAGAGCACATAAGACAGTTTAGTGCTGTCAGCTCTTTAATCAAGACAGGACCAGATCTTGGAGCATATAAGGCAGCCTAGGGCTGTCGGCTCTTTAGAAAGGGCAGGGTCACCGGGTCGAGGATCCGGTTGGCCCTATCATATTATGAGTCACACTGCCAGGGCGGAGCCCTGGTGGTCTACATTGAGGTCTCCCGAGGGGTCGGTTGTCATGTGTGTGTGCACCGTCTCCAGGAGGCAGATATCAGGGGTGGAGTCTTCCGTGATACTTGAAGGGAGCTTATGATGTCTCCCATAGCGAACTGCCGAAGCGTTAGATCTTAACATAACTGGAGGTTACGTAGTAACCGTGGTTATGTAAGAGATATAAGCGAGGCAGTTCGCCAGGAGGCCCTTCTTGCTCGAATGTGGCAGAAGGAGAAAAGTGTAGGAATGATTGCGTCTGCGTTGTACGTGCTTATATGCCCTTGACCTGGTGGGCGTGGAACGCACGTACTACGTCATGACGCAAGAAGACCCATTCTCTGATAAATCGAATGTGAGCATATAAAGAATACTTCTGTTGTCTGCGCCTAGATGAGGGCGCTTCCCATAGCGAACTGCCTCGCTTATATCTCTTACATAACCACGGTTACTACGTAACCTCCAGTTTTTTGTTTTTTATTTTTTTTTATATTTTTTATCCCACGATTTTGCAACCCATTTTTTCACCCAGTGCCAATTCCTAATGTGATCCTGGGCTCTACACACCCTCCACCAACCTGGGGAGGCAGCGGACTGGCCTCATGCTTCCTTCAATGCATGAGGAGTCCAAGCTGCCTTCTTTTCACCTGACAGGGGGGAGTTTCCCTGGTTGGACGTAGCGCGTGGAAGGAACACGTTATTCCAACCAGTTCCAGTCTCCTCCATCAGGCGCCCCGGCTGGCCAGGGGGAGGCAGTTTAGAGTCCAGGATTACAGCATGTTTTTGTGAGGGTATCTACCCTAGGGGACACGGGGAGAACATGCAAACTCCACACAGAAAGGCCCTTTCACCAACCCCGCCTCGGGTATGGGCACTGATGACGCGGAGGAGCAGACACGCCGCCAGCACCCACAGCAGCGCCCCTATCGGGAATCGAACCCAGGACCTTCTAGCTGTGAGGCGACAGCACTAACCACTGTGCCACCGTGCCCCCGGCCTCATCAGGTTTTAATGGACTTAACACACCCTGCTGATGAGTGTCATGGCACATTCTCATAATGCAGTATTTTTACAGGTATATATGTTTATTTACCTGGCTGTCTTGAGCATCAGCCGCGTTGTCTTCCACAAAGTACATCCCAGACTTCCCTGTAACACAGCAGAGGGTAAGGTTGAGATTACCAGAACAGTGTCCGCCCTGGAACTGGGAGGCCGGGGTTCGATTCCCAGTCGGGTCATACCAATGGGACCCAATGCCTCCCTGCTTGGCACTCAGCATCAAAGGGATGGATTGGGGGTCAAAATCAGCTAATGATTCCCGAGCACGGCAAGCCGCAGCTCACCGCTCCTTGGAGTTCACCGCTCCAAGTGATGGGTCAAAAGCGGAGAACCAATTTCGCTGCGGTAACGTAGTGACAAGTAATGCGACTTTGACTTTGATTTGGAGAACTATGTAAAAAAAAAGCACAAACAACTACTGTACATTATTATATTTGATATTTTCTTCACTATAACAAATGTAATGTTCACTCATCTTCCTGAAGCAAACCGGTTATGGGCTCTATTTTCATTAATGCCTTAGTCTTTCACTATTTTGGAAAAAAAAAACATTTTAAAATTGTTGAACTAGCTGATCCACATCGACAACGTTTGTGAGCTTCCACGTAAATTAGTTTGTTTATTTTAAACTATTTAATAATACTATACTATTAAATAGTTTGATATAAAATAGATAAATTCTATATGTAATATATAAATACTAGGTTGCACAGCAACTGTGAGAGTGTTCAGGCTTTTCCTACCCAGAAGGAGCTCCCCTGATGTCTCTCTGGAGGGGGCAACACTAACGCATCGCCGGGTGAACCTAAGGATTAAAGAAAAAACACACTGAGCCATGCAGTAAATGCATTAACCCTGGCTGAGACGTTTTAGTGTCAGTGTGGAGCAACCATATTATAATGTACATTCATTCGCATTTCCGTGTGTCATGGTGTCACAGAAAGGTGGGAAGAAACAGTGAGAGGGGGTCATGGTACCTGATGGGCTCGCTGGTGGCCTTATCCTTCACGGTGGACGAGAAAGACGAGTGAGTCTTATCTTCAAAGAGGAAGGACAGCGGAGACTTTGCAGCGTCTAGACAGCCACAGAGGGGAGGCACGGTACAGGACAATGAACTGGACGCTACCGCATTAGATGGAGTACTGACACAATAACGGGCACCGTCATTATGACACATGACGGCCAACTCACTGGGAGCTCAGTATTTGTATTTACCCTCGGCCTTGCGTCTGTCTTTGAGCAAGTATTTGTTGGGGATGGTGAGGTAGCAGCGCTGCAGCCGCCGCCGTTCCCGGTTGGGTCCTTCGGTGGGGTCCAGCTGCCAGGACGTTGGGTAGGAGGTGTGGTCGTACCAAACGGCACTGAAAACGCACAATATACCTCTCAAAATAATGATAATTCAATTTCAATATCTTGCCCAAGGACACTTTGACGTGCGGAGCCCAGGATTTGAACCGCCGACCCGCGGATCATACCTCTACGTCCTGAGCCACAGCCGCCCCATGTATATCGGCAATTAACAAAAATCTGTAGAAAAAGTACTGTATAAAGAATAACTGAAACTATAAGTGAAACTATGTCTTAACAGCGGGTAAACAGGGGTGACTCTGGGTGGTAAAAATAGGCGTTTGTGCTGTCATTAATGTATGTAAAAGACATCACCACTCCGCCTCAAGGGTAAACGGAGCAAAACGAATCGGCTGGACAATGATGTCCAAAAGACAAAACAAGTTCATATTTTTGAATGACGTTTCCCTGTTCACTTTTTTTACTTTCACCTGCTATCGCCAGTAGCTGTTCTATCCCACAGACTATAATAATGCAGTTCCGGTAAAATAAATACGCCAGTGCTGTCACCTGCAGTTAAAATGCGTATTAGATTATTAGGCAGCCCTTGGCGCTCACCGGTCATGTGTGAGTTGCTGCACCAGCTCCTGCCAGTGCCGGCTGGCACTCAGGTCAATCTTGTAGAGACCTCGGATGTGCTGGATGACTTTCTTTCGTTCCATGCCTTGCCGCAGAGACACGTTCTGGGTGATATCGGCAGCGATCTTGGAAATGTCCTTTGACTTTCCATCTAGCCGCTGCATGAGGCTGCGTCAGCAGCAGCAGAGGACAGAAAGAAATGGATCAGTGCATCGACAAAAAAAAGCAGATAACAACCAACAGGCGATTTTAAGCTCTCCCAGCAAGGGGGCATAGATCTATAACTCTTGAGGGTGTAAAATGAAACCAAATGGTCCATTTGGTTGGTCCATTTGGTTTGGTATTCTTCATTTTACGCTCTCAAGAGTTAAATTACATTTAAACATCTGGCACTTGCCACCAAGGGGGGCAAGTGCCCCCCTGGCACCCCCGTAAAATTCGCCAATGACAACCAATACACGTGTGTTATCTGCACTGTGAGGAAAACCACACAGCGGGATAGGAACGCAACGTGACTCACCCCCTCTGCGTGTTGGACATCTTCTTCTCCCATGCTGCTTTGCTTGTCTTCTCTTCTCCCTCGTACTTGATCTTTTCCTAGATGAAATGAAAATCACAAGTTGTTTCTTGAGGACAATGTCCTGAAACGCATGAGGTAGAATATCGTTTTACTGGCCTAGTTAGAAAACCGACTGGCTTTGGGCTGTGGCATTTAGAGGGAAGAGCACACAGTACTGTTAAATATTGGATCGCTGCAGAACGCTCAGAGAGAGAGGCCTAATGAGGAATGTTCATCTTTAGAAATGGAGTCCAAAGAAACACAGACATCTACTGCCCTCAGGCAATTTATGGTATTTGCAGAGAAGACAATACAGCGCCGCTACCCGTGTGGGTTTTCACCAGGTATTACAATACCTGACTGGCTCTAGGTCAGTGTGCAGACTGCCTTCTTTTTCACTGAATATTCAACTTTTAAACTAGGGCTGGGACTCAATTAAAAAAGTGATGTCATTAAATTTCACGCATTGTAATTAATTATAAAGGAATTATGAATTCCATATCGATATTTGACCTTTTAAAATGCAGTATTTCTGACTGTAATCAAGCCACCTTTGTTTGTGGCGCACGATTCATAAATGGGAATAAAAACAAGTCACCTTAATTTCTATTGGCTCTCATTGATATGGGCCTCTACACGTCACCATGCAGAACAATTTCATTTCCAGGAATTCATTAGTTAGTAATTTACTTTGATATAAAAATACACAAAAGTTATCCATTTTCCATTTTTTTCGTACATTGTTGGGTATGGCTATTTAATGACCACCGGATGTGGTCTAAAAGTGTGAAAAACGTATTTTTCACTTCACTGGGACTTTAAGTTCCATTCAAACTGCATTAATACACCTAGTAATTAATTCTGAATGGGACCCATGTTCTTTTTTCTGTGTGGATGTGAAATCGAGGGGCGACACAGCAAGTGTAGTAACTTGCGTGTGGTTCTGTGAATTGTCATGCGAGTGTTCATTACGTGGATGTGCCTGAGACTAACCACACCTGGATCATGTTTTGCTTTCCTGCTCACGAGGAGCGTTGTCACGCCTCTCGTGAGCAGACCTGTCTGTGTTAATCTCTGACCTTTAATTTGTGTGTGCATTTACCTCTTTGATAGCCTTGAGCATTTCCGGTTTGTGCGGTGCGTTGGGCGGTATGCATCGATGACCGCACAGCTTGAGCGAGGTCATGAAGATGCCCACGGCGCTCTGCTCCTCTTTGGAGAGCTGGTCCTTGTGGTCATGCAGCATCTCGTGCAAGTAGAGAGCCAGCTTAGGGCCGTGCTGAAAAGAACAAAAAATATCAATGTCAGATTGGAAAACCTCCATGTCCAAAACTTCAGTTTTCAGTGCATGGAAAAAAATGTATGTTCCAACCTCTGATGTCGGTAAGAGGAAATTTAGGAAATGAAGAAAACCTTATTTTATTTGAAAGACAAAGCAATCTTGTCATCTTAGTTGGTACTTAAGTTGGCATGAGAGGGGGAGATGTGGTACATTTAGTAGACTATCAACTGTAGATTTAGTCGACTAAAGTCTTCAGTGGACAAAAACACTAAAACATTCAGGTGCATAAAATGTGACCAATAGTAAATGAAAACGGCTCAAGAGACTGTGACTAATACCATCTAAATTTGCTGTCAAACTCAACACTACACTGGCCGGAGACAAATCCCATCGAGAAAACAGACCATCAGGCATGTATGCACATGCACACACACACAGACAGGACAGAAGGCTTCCATGGCAACGTGATAGGGCTGATGGAGAGCATTGGGAAACATCAGTCTGGATCACATCAGAGCCGAGGCCTGGCCGCTGTCAGAGAACACCAGTGTACTGTACTGTACTGTACAGTTCAACACACTTTACTCACTCAGCACTAGCAAGTACATTTGAGTCAAAAAGCTTTACTGGTGGAGAAGGTAGTAAAAAATAAGGCTTTCGACACTCCGATCTGCAACACCCGTCATGATTGTGCTCAAACTGATTGGGTTAACCCATTAAGACTTACATATTGCTCTATAAAATGGAAAAATTGTCTCCCCCAGACCCAATGTAACCAATTCACCTACCATTTCAAAAATGGAGAAAATGACCAACATACAAGCTCACAACGTGTGCACATAGAAGCCTACAGAATACGCGTTGTACGTTCTGTGCAAAAAGCGGTTGTATATTTTTTCTGTAGTGTTAAAGCGTCCTCAGGTTTTTAGAAGGGCACAAAATAAAATCAAGTGATTACTATTGCTATTATGAACAATTAGAGCAATTATAGAGATTACGGCGTGTTCTCTCACCTCTAAACCTGGGCTGAGGCTCTCCCTGAGGATCTCTGAGTGCTTGGCGTCAAACACAAACTCCAGCGCCTCCTTCCTGTCGGACAGCAGCAGCGTGGGGCTCAGCGTGTGGACCAGCAGGCGGCCGATCTGCACGCGGAACGTGTCCCGACACGACCACAGGATCCTGCGCCACTGCTGATGGGGAGCTCCACCCCGACCCGTACTGCCCTGTGGACGCACCGGGGTGGCAAAAGTATTTGATTTGATTATCTTTATTTGGAACTTTCAGCCAAATAAAATAAAATAAAACTTGTAGATGTAAATGTAGCAATATGGCCAGCATAGAAGTATTCCATTAAAAGTAAAAATGCAGAATTCAAAATGGGGTACGGGGTTAAGACATACTATGGGACGTCATTAGATGGACAACACACCTCAAACCCTAACCTAACCCTAAGTGCTCCCTAACCTAACCCTAAGTAGCACATGTTTGATTATGCAGTAAATTGTGAACACAATCCATACTGGTCATCTGCTGTACCAGTAGCCTCCGCTGCGACAAATTTAACTTAAACCGTGATAAATCTTAACCAAAGACAGAATATGTACAGTATATATGTTGACAACAAAAAAGGCTAAATGAAAAACAAAGCCTACCAGGCTAATCTTGATTCCCTCCATCATGAGTTTGAGGATGTCTTTCTGAAAGCTCTTCTTGCTGGCAGGGGGGAGGGGGAAGGGGATGGGCGAGTGTGCCGCAGGAGTGGAGCCGCTGCTGCCCTCGTCCTGGGCTTGATCACCTGGATCGGGCGTCAGCTGATAGCCGGACGTCTGATCCGGGGAATCGGGGATGTTCAGAAGGTCATAGAAGTCCTCGCTCACATCTGCAAGGATGAACACCACAAAAAAAAAGTGTTTGGGGAATGTCTGCTCTAGGCCACCAATATTGCAGAGTACATGTAGACAGCACCAGAGGCGTAGCATCATTTGGGCCACGCGGGCCATGGCCCAGAATTATTTTGCTGGCCCAGGCTGAGGTACAGTACACTTGGGGCAAGAATTCAGGGGAACACAGACAGACACCATGAGTAGCCTAGTGTTGGGGGATCGGAGGTGTTAGATGGCTTGACGCCCCGCTAATTATCCAGCCTTTAGTTATCAAATGGGTCAAAATCTGTTTAACTGGTCCTGGTGACTGGAGGACCAGTTAAACAGATCCTGGTGACGCACCCATCACTATTTCCAGTAAAAACTTTTTTACTTGCCTGGAGAGGCTGGGGATAAAAGGTATTTGTAAATACAAATTTTGAGAATAAAATACATATATACTTGCATTGTGTAATCTATTGCCGTTTTATTCACACTTCTCTTTCTTGCATTACTTATTAGAATGTTATGGCTTTATCTCAAAATCACCAGGCATAGATATCCGCCTCTACTGAGGGGGGGGGGGGGGGGGGGGATTTTCTACTGGCCCAGGCTGATGTCCGACGCACGCTACGCGCCTGGACAGCACTACTGTAAACCCAAGATAGACAGCATCATAATGTTTACCATGGTAGATGAGCCTGTTGACAGCCAGCACCACAAGCCTCTGCAGGCGTTGCACAAATTCGGTCTCGCTGGCTCGGATCGGGTTCTCCTGGCTCATCCTTCTCTGCATCATCTGGTTCAGCTCGTCGCTGGCCACAGAACGCATGCGGGTGAGGAGAGAGTCGGACTGGGCCAGCGAGAACCGGCGTCGGCCTGGGCGGGAAAAAAGTGCACAACAAAGAAGCAGATTAGAGTCGAGGCGACATTTCAAAAGTTCAGAGCGCAGTCATGCAACTATCTCATGAATCATTATCGTCAGGCTCGGATGATTAGAAAAAGTCTCTAATCAAAACAACATCTGTGCTGAAATGTCTCAACACCTAATTAGCAGATGCACGCACACACACGCACACACAACACACAGACACATGCAAACACAGGCACCAGTACAGGACTCAGGAGTTACTGTACTGGGCAGATTAACCCCCAGTTTGAGGACCGGGGCAAGGGTGAGTTCACTGCAAAAAGGGAATAACATGTCCCGCTCAACGGAAGATGTTTTCCCTCCTCCGCGGAGAGGGATGTCCTCAGCTACCTGACATGTAGGACGGAGATCCAGAGGGGGAGGGGAGGGGGGAGTCCTGCGAGGACAGGAAGCTGAAGGGAGGGGACAGGGGGATCTGGCCATAGGAGCAGTAGTGCTGCCTGGGGAGGCGGGGGATAATGGAGTCTTTCAGGGCGATGGATGAACCTTTTGAGTCGGGGGAATGGGATGGGAATGGGAAGACACAGTGGTGAGACACTTTCACAGGACAATTCCTGTTCCAATTCATTCACAAATGAACTACTGCAGTTGGAAATTAAGCATGATCAGAGACTGAGTCACAGTATCCCCCAAGTCGTTTTGGAGTCGTCGTTACCTGCAATGCTCTTGCGTTTCTGGTAGATGGCATGATGTGGAGAGCTGGGCACATTCATGGAGCTGCTCAGCTTCTGTGGGTCCTGATTGGCTGTGGTCTTAATGAACTCTATTGCTGATTGGAGAACGCGGAACTGCAGAGCCACTGCCATCTCTGATAAAAATGAATGGAATCAGGAATTAGAATTAGATGAAATAGGTTTTAAAAAAGTGAATAAAAAGTGGTTGACAAACACGTTACTGTGTATGCTAAGCCAGTGGTTTTCTAAATGTTTTAGCTTCAGTACCACCTTTTCCTGATGTCTGGATCCAAGTACCTCCTGTTTTATGTTTTAGAAAAATCTAATATACAACAGGTATAATATTTTTATACTTTTTGGGGAATGCCCTACCTTGCCACACTACAGTGTCAAACAAAATAGCAAAAATATGAATTTGAATGCTCAAAAGCAATTTTGGACACACGGCATGAGATGTTCACTCATTGTTATGAAAAATACAACATTACAAAATACTTTAAAACCTTTTCCATTTTCCTCTCACACCGTCCCTGTAGAACCAGTGTATAGTTGCCAAGTACAGTAAGGCCAGATCAATGAAATCAGAGTCAATGCATTTCCCAGCCTTCACCTCGTGTGCGGCGCATCTTGCTGCTCTGCATGTAGCCCAGGAGGGTGATGAGGTCTTCGATGATGCGGAAGTACTGGGAGCCGGAGGAGCTGCAGGAGTGGATGGTCACGGCCACCAGCAGCTGCTGGATGTCACACACCAGCAGCTTGTAGTCATTCAGGGGGATGCTGAGGAGTGGGGAGTGCAAGTCAATCAGTCAACCACTTCTATTCGACGGATCGATGAAGTTAAGACTGGATTTATGAGATTACGGTTTAATTCATGGCTCGAGGGTTCAATCTAAGGCCACTTATTTAAACAATGAATCGGATTATGACACTTATTTAGCCATCATCTTATAAACCAGATTTGGGCTTCTTCTAGATATGTTCAAACTAACAAAAGCATGAATAATTGTGTCATTTTGCTAGGTGTATTGTGCAACTATCAGCCGATTATAAGGGAAGACAGATGGTTTTGTTTTCTCGCCAACATCCATGGGTTTTTCTACAGAGAAAAAAAAAATCAATGGACCTTTCTCCCAGGAATGAGTCGACCAAAGGAAAGGTTCTGAGTTCCATTATTGATTTTTTTAAAATAATACAATAAAATAAAATCCACATTTTTAACATATTATTCTTGGAAAAGTCATGATGAAATATTAACCCATAGCCCACTATGTTAAGGAAGACTACCTAAAGTTGCCACATCTTGGTGTACTTCCAACAGATTTGAATGAGGAGTATTTTTCTAACATCCAGGCTTAGTGATGGTGTGACAAAAATGATGTTTTAGTGTTCTAGTAAGGGTTAACATAAACAGGTACACGACTGACCCATTCTCCATGCCGTTGAGGGTGGAGAGGGTGTTGAAGAGGACGTAGAGCAGGCCGTGGTCCAGGAGGATGTCAGCCAGCTTGGGGCAGGCGTTGATGAGCTGCAGCAGCATGCACAGGATGTTGTGCACCAGCGCGTTCTCGTACAGAGAGTTCTCGATCAGCCCCAGCACGGGGATGATGCAGCGCTTCCTGAACGGAGAGATGTTCTCCATGTCCTCCAGGTCCAGACTGCGTTGAAGAGAGGAATGTGACCCAAGAGCCAAGACAACTCTCATTTCATTCATTATTCATCACTGGCAACTGGATGAAAATGTAGTTCCGTAAGATCAGTGGTTCTCAAAAAGGTCAAACTCAACGACACCACCTAAATATAGCTTGCGAGTTTGCGCTTCGGTTCAGAAAATGTTCAGAAACAGGAACAACCGTTGCCTTGATATGCCAAGAGCTTCTAGATAGCTAGATTTAAATAAATAAAAACTAACATCCAACTTATCAGCCTTTTTTAGTTTTTAGCCTGCAATGTAAAAATAGTCAACAAAATAGACCCGAAATCGTGAAAATAGCAGATCTACAAACTCACAACACAGCAGTTGTGCCGGGTCATATCTGCCTATTTTGTCTAGAATAATAGTTATTTTGACCAACGTTTTAGCGGTCAAAAATGTGACTTACTCATCTTCGAGGCCCACTGGCCGTCCAAACAGCATCTCCAGAAAGCACTCCAGCAGGCCCTGGCTGCCTTGGTGCAGGTACAGCTGGTTGGCCAGCAGGGAGAAGCCATGGTTCTTCAGGAACTTCTCCTTCTGCTCCTTGAAGGCTCTGCTGAAATAGGCATCCAGCAGCTAAGAGAGAGAGAGAGAGAGAGACAGACCGAGAAAATTAAATCATTTTTTGTATCTTGTGTAGTGTGTGGTTCGTTTTAATCCACTGTAGAGTAGCGGCTGATTAAATTAGGTTAAATGATAATGTCCATTTTAGAGCCTTGTGCCTTGCAATAGTCATATGAAGGCCTTACTGTAACCCTAACCACAGTAGAGAATGTCTTTTTGAGGGCGCTTTAGTGACACTGTTTTCACCCTTGCCCTGATACTGAACTCATTTTTTTTTGCTCGCTGACCAAAAACATATTCTTCCGTCTACCACTCTCTTCCGTCTACCACTACTGCATGTTTCTAACCACAGAACATGCATGTTTCTAACCGCAGTACACTCTCACTTCCTCAATGCTCACTCTTAAAGGGACTTTCTCTCTTCATTTCTACAAGATTTATATTGCTAGACATTGAATGATTTACATAGCAGAGATTGATATATTTATGTATGTTTAGGGGTTTCCAGTCTAAATAGGCTGCACAGTTCTGCCTATCCTGGGCTCTAAACTTCCATTCTTAATCTCGTCTAAAAAAAATCTGGACATTTACTTTTAATATATACTGTACATTTCCATACTATACAAATTGCTTTTGAGACACTTCATTGCGTGTGGGGCTACTAACTATGGTAGTATAAATCAGGCTTCAGGATCAGTAATGCTAAATATTAATCAGACATGAACATTGTCTTTGTTGTGGAGGCTGGGGTGGTGGTCGAGCTCAGTGGTGTTTCTAAGCAATTTGGAGCCCTAGGCAAGATTTTTCCTGGAGCCCCCCTTACCAAACGGACCCGCTCCTGTAAAATGGCGCCCCCAAGGGATAAAATGAACTATTTTTAGACTAAAGAACATACTGTATTATGTGTTTTAAATGTTCAATTCTAGTTATAGAGGACAAGTATAATGTATTTATCCATATTAGTCCCCTCATGGCGCCCTAGGCATCTGCCTAGTCTGCCTAATGGCAAAAACGCCCCTGGTCGAGCTCCACTGTTATAAACTCTCTAAACATTAACTAAAGTCAAAGCCTAAACAAGCCAATAATATGCAACACTCTGACGGTATACCTTCATGACCCCCTGCTGGATGAGCGGCGAGGAGTGATTGACGAGGACGATGAGCGCCTCAGGCTGGATGAGCTTGTCCATCACCTCCTCCAGCATCAGGTCCGGCAGCAGTAACAGAACTCCTCTCAGCAGGTCATACAGGCCACAGCAGATCAGCACCAGGCAGTCCTCTGTGCTGGACCTGCCACAAGGTTGGTGCAAATAGTTTGGAATTTGTTTCACTCGTTCGGAATTGTTTAGGTTCTCAATCCAGGTTAGTTATGTTTTAAGGGGAGCGTTAGTGGGGCACGAGCTATTATTTTTCAATACATGGCTATACCCATTCTACCGGTATGTACTGCGAATAGAAAATTCAATTACGTCATATGTGATATAAGGGACTGTTCGTTTAGAGCACTTAGGACATACGTAAATCATGCCAGCAAGTAAACAGACTTGTACATACATAAGCTTGTGTATGATTCATGATGACTATTTTGTATGTATACCTGTATGATGCTATTGCCATGCTCCTTTGTTACATACATAAAGAAAATTTCTCTGCATTAAGAGCATCTGTTAAATGCCTAAATTGTAAATTGCAAATTGTAATCTCTGAAAGTTATTTTTGTTTCTTGGCTACCATCTTGTCAGGTGTCTTGGAACAAAAAAACAACAGATCTACACACTTGGACAGTCAAAGAAGCAAAGTAAAGCCAGTGTCACCTGTCATTGGAGTCGCTCTTGCTGTGCGTCCTGTCGTACCCAGGAGAGTAGGTGTAGCTCTCCCAGTCCTCTGGCAGGGAGCCACGGTCGGCGGCGGAGGGCCAGCGGCCGATGGCCAGGGAGCCGTTCGGGGCCGGGAAGGCCAGGCCCAAACTGGCCAGGTTGCTCTGGCTCCTCTGGAAGGACTGGATGCCCTGCACGTGGATGAATAAAATAAAAAACACAAAATACAATCTCAACATAACATCTCATGACTGAAAGGTTTTGCCAGCAGCCAAATCCTTAATTGTGTAATTTGTGAAACAGCGTTGAAATAAGACACCACACACAAGCGCTGTGTGTCCTACACACAATGTGTAAAATGATGATGGTTTGCTAACCAGTTGAAGAACGATTGCAGTTCTGAAATAAGGGCTTTCTGGAGGCCTGAAATAGCTAATGACTGAAGGTTGCTGATTTCAAGAGCTTACAATACGTTGTGCGATGTGTTGTAAGCTCTCCTATTTATCGGTGCAGGACACACTTAAAACATCCCACCAGCACTCAGCAGTTATAACTGGTATAAAAAATGAACGTATTTTGCAGTCTAAGCAACAACAGCTTACATGTTGATTAGCAGTTCAGCAGTTTTTACTTTTTATAAAACCCATTTTTAGACTGCAATTTAGACACATTTCAGATGTCCAAATGCTCACTAAATGCTAAATTGACTGAAACCAGGCTGTGGGTGCAACTGAGAAGGTTTTAATCCCTGCCTTCAGGCTGTCGGGGCGGCGCGGCGCCGCCTCGTCGCTGGCCCAGTCGAAGCGGTCCTCGGACTCCGCCACGCCGACGCTGCCGTCCGCCAGGCTGTCCACCTCTGTGGCCTCGTCCCGCTCCTCCTCCACACTGATGGAGGGCGTGCTCCGGGCCGTCGCCGCCGCCACCGCCGGCGACGCCTCGCCAGCGCCGCCCTCTTTGGACTCGCAGATGGTCTTGGCCGACTCGCAGCTGCTGAGGAGCTGCTCTCCGTCCCCGCCGTCCAGGCCGCCGGGGGCGCCCCTCTTCAGCGTCTCCGTGCTGCCCAGGGCCTCCTGCTGCTGCTGCGCCGCGAGGGACGCCCCGCTGCCGTCTCCAACTCCTCCTCCTCCGTCGCCGCCGCCCGCCGCTTCGGCCCCGGAGCTGCCGTGGCCGTGGTGTCGAGGTGCCAGCGTGGGGGAGGAGTACGGAGACGGCGCCAGGCTAGGGGGTCGAAGGGTCTGGTCGTCGGCGGCCCCGTGTTCAGGGGAAGGGCCGTGTAGGTGGTGTCCTGGTGGGGATGTGGAGGAAATCATTGAAGCTTTTTTACAAAGCACAAGGCAGCAGTTTGGTTCAGGTGGGATCATGCAGCAACTGTAGTTTCGTTTTCATCTAGATTTGTGCAGTAAGTGAGGAACAGAAATAATCCTTTGCGTTACTCTTGGGTGTGCCGAGTTCACTCGACGCCTACAGGGTTAATTATTCACAGCTAAAATAGTGAAATATAAACAGGTTTGACTTGACTTGCATTTATCAGTCATGTACAGTAGGCAATATAGATTTACAGTAAAGTAATAATAATAGCAATATGTGGTTAGAGTGTCCACCCTGAGACTGGGAGGGTCATACCAAAGATAAAAAATGGGACCAAGAGCCTCCTCTCTTTGCACTCCCTGTGACATACTAACGCAATGTGCAAGGGTGTATTTGTACATCAAGTTGCCTCACGCTACAGATACAGGAGCAAACTTACTATTGTACAACGGTATTGCATAGAGCAGTAGTACACAATCCTGTCGAGACCAACAAATGAAAAAAATGGTACTCTGTTTTACAGGTTATGCTGTATAAAGGACACATGGCCATAGGGGTTTAAATCCTCTTAGCAGGCCTTGTATTGAACTGTACTTTCAATCAAGAAACGGAATGCAAGCCCAGTAGGGAGTACCTTCAGAGGGCCCCTCTGTGAAGACCGTGGGGGAGAGAGACATCACAGAGCTGTAGCCAGACTTGGCTCCTCCACTGTTGGAGTGTCTCAGGTACATAATGGACTGGACCTTCTCCTGGTACAGCTTACCATCTATCACACACACACACACACACACACAGAAACCAGTCAAACCTTCTCCTGGTACAGGAATAATACATGATATGACAAAATTACTGTATGATAAAATAGGAATAGATCATCAACTCAATTATTTACATTTTTACAAATGCTTTGCTCTATTCCTGTAATTGAATTAATCAGAGTGCGTGGTATTCTGGGAGCACTGAAAACTCAGCCATTCACTTTTCCCCATTAGAGATTTACAGAAATATTGAGCATGGAATCGAGCCATCCAGGATCCTGGCGAATCATCATGCCTATAAAACCTTTGTTTTATAGTATAAAACCTGTGAAAAAAAAGAAATATTCATGTTTCTGTGTTGTCCAAGGTGAACCAACCCACCGATGTGCAGGGAGAAGTAGAAGCTGGTAGGTGTGTGGCAGACATAGGTGTTAGTGGGCGGGTGGACGGCCAGCAGGAAGTTGTAGACCAATCGCAGCAGCTCCAGGTCTGGCGGGGAGCCCAGCACTTCCTGGATGATTTTGACGAAGGACAGGCAGACTTCCTGAGGGATGGAAGTCAGATGCATGTCCTTGTGCTCCTGGAAGAGACGCACAGGGAAAGTAATCACATTACTTGCGCAAGCAGAGCGAGCGAATGCAAGTAAAACGTTTGGTTCGCAGTCGTCGGCCATACTCCGATTAGGTGATGGTGTGTAAAGGTGATGTATTTAAGAGATGATGAGTATTATCTCCTGGAGGTATTGGGGTACTAACCCCATCTGGTTGCACACTCTGCCATGTGCAAATAGGCACTATACTGAGTCCAGTTCTTTCATTATATCATTATTGTTATATCATGATTGGATTCAGAAAAATCTAACTTGAAGCATCTTGATCACATGACCCCAGAGATAATGTGTAAAAACTAAAATATTTTTCATTGTATTACCTACAATGTTATATATCGCCAGCATGTGGCCGATGATTGTAAAAATGTATGGTTGAATTTCTTCCTCAGTCTCAGAATGTGGAAAGTTTCAGAGAAATCGGAAAGCTTTGTTCAGCATTCACGGAATTTAGTTCAAAATGGGCCTCTCCTGTAAACATTGGAAGTTAATGTCAGTTTGGAATACGAGAAAAAGATCTGTTGGCTCATAGAGATCATGTGTAACGATTGGCGTACAGGTCCAATTTAAAAATCTCTCCAACGGTGCCGGAGATTAGCTGTGCAAAGACGGACATCTGTGATTGGAGTCCCCAACTGGTTTTCCCAGGCCAACTTGATATGCTGATGTAGTAGGCAGTTTTACAGCTTGTTTTTGGACATTTCTCTGACCTGTAACACCTGGCAGGTGAGCAGGAAGCGATGCACCACCTGGGCCTTCAGGAACTGTCGGATGTTGAACACCTGCTGAGGGTGATGAACCCTGATGAGGATCTCCAGGGCGGCCAGCAGCGTCTCCCACACCCCACACTGAGGAAACACACATTCTTTAGTCCAGGTGCTTTTCAATGCTTTTTTTTTCTCAAGATCAAGACACAGATCACCATTCAGATTTAGCCTCTCAGAAGTGGAAAACATTTTGTCCACCAATGTGGGGCTGTATTGGTGTTGGTACAATAGGAGATAACAGGCAGACGTGGATCAAAAAATTACAATTCTTCTACAGTCTCCATCCATCATACCAGGGCCCACTATTTATCCTGCATTTTAGCCACCGACCAAGTTTAGACTCTAGGACCCAAAACTAAGGATTTTCAATTTTGTGTCCACAATTTAGGAGAGATAACTGGCAAAACGTTGGTCAAAATAACAATTCTTCTACATTTTCTAAATGTGTACATTCTTGAAAATTAAGTAATTCAGATGTTTGAATATAATTTAAAATGCGTAAAATGAAACCAAATGGACCCGGGAGAAATGGTCAATAGGTCCATTTGTTTATCAACTATCCAACATTTAGCTGGGGACCACCTGGAATCCTCTCAGGGACCACTGGTGGTCCCGGGACCACTGGTTGAAAAGCAACGATGTACAAGGCATGTCATTTATGAAAGAGGAGAACAGAACCAGCAAAATTGAGTGCTTGTTGGCAGCCCAAATTTAATTTCCTGTCTTGGTGAAACCTATAAGGCTTGTTATGTTTTTTACCTCTGCTTTGGCCCAGATCTTCCAGTCCAGCAGGACGTCAGAGAGGAGCCGGATGTCTTGCACCACGGCAGTGGAGTCAGCATCCAGACGGAACACTCCGTCCTCCCCCAGGGTCAGGATAGGACCGCTGCAACACCCGTCCAGCAGGGTCTGGGAGGGAGGACACAGATGGACACTAGTATTATAGTTCTGTGCTATCATTATTTCGAAATTCGGCAGTATAGTGGCAGGGGCGGATCTAGGCATGGGCATGGAGGGGGTGGGTGGGGGCACTGCCCCCCTAAATGCCCAGTTTGCCTCATCAAACATTCATTCATTCATTCAAGTTTTATTTATTCTCGAAAATACACTGAGCGAACTCATTTTCGGTGTTGTCGAGAGTACACAATTTCGAACAATAAAACATGGCAGCTCGTCAAACGAAAATAAGAACAGAGGGTGAACAAAAATATATGAGGTGTGCAATTGAAGGATAACGCAAACAATATATACCGTGTATATATACTGTACATGCATACACACATACATACATATAGTACACATATACAGTACATATACACATATAAACATACATACTGTACATACACATACTCATATATACAGTATACATACATCTATACCAACACGCGTACACATAAATAATTTAAAAACAGTTACATACTATGGGAGTCTGTAATCCTACTAGAGTTCTAAACTGACTCAATGATACCATTGTGGTTAATTTTAAGGTGGTTTGCAGGTTGTTCCATGTACTTGGACCACAAAAGCTGAAAGCAGATCTACCAAGTTCAGAGTTCATTTTTGGAACCTTGAATTTAGGGAAATTACTTGCTCGGGTGTGATAGGGTTCCGAGTCCCATTTTAGAAATGATGAGATGTAATTTGGACAATCACCAAGCATGGCTTTATACAAGAACAGATGCCAATGCAGTTTCCGCCTCTCTGCCAGAGAGGACCATCCAACTTTGTTATATAGGATACAATGGTGAGTATCATAACTGTCACCTGTAATAAATCGGATCGATGAGTGATAGACAGAATCTAAGGATTTGAGAGTGGATGCTGATGCATGTCTATAGATTATGTCTCCATAATCTAGGACAGACAAGAACACTGCCTCAACTACCCTCTTCCTCAGGGTTCCTACAGGTTTCTTAAAGTAAAATTTAAGACTTTTTAAGACCTTTTTTAAGGCCATTTATATAAAACGTAATACCCATTTCACGGCCATCGTCAATAAGCGACGTTGTATATATTTTTTGCAAATAGCACTGATGCTACATACATTTTCATTTACCAGCACCACTAGAAATTAACAAGTTCTGTAATTATTAGGGGTGTGTATCTCTCCCTTACAAGACAATTTGATACGTATCGATTTGCATGGTATCTATGCGATTCGGAAACGATTTAATTTATATGCAGAATGATACGATTCGATTAAGTAGAATTTCGATACGATTTTGATTTGTTGGAATTTGGTACGATACGATTCGATACAGTGTGATCGGACGCATTAAAAACCCTATGTAATTAGGGTTAGCTTCCATAGGGTTTCTTTTTTATTATCTACTATAGTCCTAATAAGCCCCAGGAAATTATAAGGGGAACATGAAAAACAACTATGTGTTTGGACTTTGAGGTGGTGCATGTCTGTCTGAGTATTCAGGAGTGCTTTGACAGGTCTGCCTGCTGTGACACAAGTAGATGCAACTACACTAGTATACATTCATTATTAAAGGAAGCCAAATGACTAGACCAGTGGTTTTCAATCTCTTTCATACCAGGGCCCACTATTTATTTAGAATTTCAGCCACGGACCACCAATTGATTACAATTTAGCCCCACAGACCCCACAACTAAAGATTTCATTTAGTTTTGTCCACAATTCCAGGCTGTATCTCAGAGAAAACAACACAGTGAAATACAGATCAAAATGACTTAATATCCTACATTCTGTACTTGTGTAGACTTGGGATAATTCACATGAATATTTTAACTTCAGAGTGTAAACATGAAACCAAATGGACCCGCAAGGGTTGTTTACACTCTCAAAGAGTTACATCTGGTTAACCAGCTTTCCATCATTTAGCCTGGGGACCTCCTGGAATCCTCTCAGGGACCACTGGTGGTCCCCGGACCACATGTTGAAAACCCCTGCCATAGACGCGAGCTGAGCATGCTCATCGCGTTAGCTACGCTAGCTAGTTGCTGAGCTAGCTACCAGCTACACATTCTCCATACAGACAACACCACCACCACCACCACCACCACCACCAAGTTGTCCCGGGGATGGAAAATACGATTTAAAAGGCTATGGGTGTGAATGGAAGCACAGATGTGTGCAACTATGCAATAACGTTGTGTAAAGCTGTCGGTTCCGACAGCTCCGCTCCGATCATCTGTTTGTCAGCTGTATCCACTTGTTGCTGTGGTGTACGAGGCGTGGAGTATAGAGAATTGCGACATTGAGGGGACAGAAAACAGCCCGGTCACGTGGTTCAAGTACTCGCGTGAGCTCAAAACTCCAGCTGTCCCTATTCTTGTTGTCCTCATTCCGTAGAGGTCTATGTAGAAGCGCCTCCAATGGACTGGCCCCATGAAATGCACGGAGTTTGCGTAACTCTAAGACCCTGAATACTACGTCAAACTCGCACTGAGCGTAGATGATCTACAAGCAATGTGCCCCATTGCCATGCATGGCTATATGAGCTTGTACATCTGTGGTTATTGGTTTTTGCGCAGCTGATGGAATCATCAATTCATCTCTTTAGGATCGATCTAACGTCCAATACAGACGCTGTTTTGATCGCTCCGACACACGTGGCTCGATGTAACTGCGCAAAATTTAAGACCTAGATGTAAAAATTCAAGACCTTTTTAAGTCTTTTTAAGGTATTATTTTCAAATTCGTAAATTCAATGCTTTTAAGACTTTTTAAGATGCCGCGGGAACCCTGCTTCCTGTCCTCTAATGACAGGAAAGCTGGAATTATTTCTGTAGAGAAATCCAATTTTCTGCCGCAGTTTTGCAGAAAGTACCTCTACATGGTGTTTAAAAGTAAGTTTCTCGTCTATCCAAATACCAAGATATTTATACTCTGTAACTCGTTCAATATCAGTCCCATTTATAGAGGTAATATGAATGTCATCAAGGGGAATATTTTTTGCTCTGGAGAAAAACATGAATTTAGTCTTACTGATGTTTAACATCAATCTGAGATCAATAAGGGCATCCTGGAGGATGTTAAAAGAAAGCTGTAATTTTTTAATTGCTGCTTCAACAGAGGCTGCAGCACAGTAGATGACTGTGTCATCTGCATATAAATGACAGCTGCAGTCATCTAAGAAAGAGGGAATATTATTTATATAAATACTAAAAAGGATAGGCCCTAGTATAGAACCTTGAGGAACACCTTTAGAAATGCTTAAGAACATGATGGCATGCAAAACAACCCAAGATATTTCAAATTAAAGAGCTTATATTTAAAATAAAATGATTTTAAACACTACTGCTGCTACTAACTAACTACAGCTGTGGCACCACTAAACCAACAGCATTTCATCATTGAAAACAGAACCTTTAGCTTTATGCATGCTGTGTGTCTGTTGCAACTTCAACTTCAACAACAACTGATGTCATTATGGATGCTTTACCTGACTAATAAAAGTCCTGTAACCGGAAATGGTATGGGTGCGACTTCATCGATGTGATGAAGTCGCCTCCCTACCATTTTCTCCTGCCCCCCAATTGGGAAATGTTACATCCGTCCCTGTATAGTGGACAACTGTGAAAAACTTTTAGAAATTGAAGCTCATACTTTTTTTTGGCCACGTCAAAGACAATCACATTTCCATACGCGGGAATACACACATAGCAACCAGCTTTGTGTCTGTGATGATTTGTTTGTCAGAGCACAGAATGTGAGGATGATATAAGAACACCCTTCACTTCATCACAAGAGGTGATTTTTATCATTTATTTATTACTTGTCAAATCATTTCAGTCATCGGTGGTTATATAGCTCATTGTGTTATATTATATTTTGCATACACTGTAGCTGATTTCTACAAGGCGCTTGACCTAGTTTTATAGTTCTATGTTGACTACTATTTTTGGATACATTCTACTAGCACAGTGCTTGTCAGATTTCATCAAAAACACTATACTGATCATCGTCTCCACCAGGCCAAAGGCATCGAGAGAGAGTATGTTATGCACTCCATCCGTCCGTCTGCCTATGTGTGTCCGTCCTTCTGTCTGTTACCACCAAATCTCTGGCACTGTTATCCTGGGTGATGCCAAACTTTGTACACCCACAGCCTGAATTCACTATATACCATCTCTATCGTCATGTGATCGACATGGATCTGTCCGCTTCCCAATATTCCATCACCAAAAATGCACGCACATTCCCATTAGGCAGTGGAAGAAATCTAATATTTAAAAATGTTAAATTAGCCTGATAGTGGTGCTATAATAGGCCAATTCCTATTTTTACTTATAACTCCATCGCTACTTGTATAATTTTTCAGGCGCATTCGCTAGAGAGCAAGGAAAGACCGTTGCCCTATTTTTTTGCATCTGCCTGTTATAGCTTTTTCATTTTCTTTATATTACCTGTACTGATTTTATCCATACAATCATCATCATCATCAGCAGCAAATTGGTATGCACCATCTCTATAGTCACATGTTCAACATCACAAATATGGCTATATTTGGACGTCTGTGCCCAGAAGGGCACTTTTTCTAGTTATCTCTGTTCTTTATGGAGTACTTCTTAGTGCCCTGTCAAAACCAATGCCTCTTCATTCCCCCTGAGAGACCCTGTCTGTATTGATCAAGCTCTGCCATTTGTTAAACTGACCGGCTCCACTGCGGTGGACATAAATCTTGGCACTGCTTCAGGACTGGCGGAGCAGAGCAGTCCTCAGATCTCACAGCCGCTTGCATTAACATTCAACTGCGCCAACGTTCAGCGCAGAGCTTTCAGTGTGGTCGTAAACACTACAAATACGTTTTGATGAGATAAACTCTAAACGTTTTTCACTTCAAAGTGATGACAATGTGACTTTCATATCCACTGTCAAATCCGCTTGAAAATGTATTGCAGTTTGCAGAGAAAACAATTAAAATATGCAAATATACACTCTTTAGAAGTGTGCGCCGTTTGAAGCCTATTATGCCTACGCTGGGCATAGTAATAAAATATAATAATAGTGACAATTTGCACAACATGAGCCGTTGATCAGCCATGTTGCACAACATGAGTTGTTGATCGCCCTATTTTTGTCAAATACATTACCTCAGTCGACACAGCACAGAATATAATGGTAAAAGTGGTTAAATACTGTATGAAATTATAAATGTGTGTGAGTATAATTGCGCAAATATACATGTACACTCATGTGTTTTGCAGATCTCAGTGGCTGTGGCCCTACATCTACTACTGGATCTGACCAGTAGTAGATGTAGGATCTGGATCTGAACCAGAAGTTCTGTGTGCCTGTCTGTCTTCAATCCAATCAGAACGATTCAATTTCACCAATACCACCATCAAATACAGCTTGACTGCAACCACATCCTCAGGGTCAAGTAACAGGTTGTTCAGAGAGCTGCCTCCTGGTGGCACCATTTCATGGTACACACAGCTTGGCATTAGTCTTTTGATTAACACACCATTTTGTCTTAGTCCTATTTAGTTAGTCTTCTGTAAGACTAACAAAAAATAAATAGCTTTGTATGTTCAGTTCAATCAATACTTGCCAGCACACATATGTACATACACACAGGATGGACTTTGACAATCGGTACTGCACTAATATAAACACTTTCTATACTATACACCAGGGGTGCCCAGTTTGACTTAAGAGCTACTTTCAAAATGACCGGCTGAACAAGATCTACACATAAAAAATCCATTTTAAGGCCCCCAAGAAAGTTTGAGCTTTGAAATAGTGGTGATGGTGTTACCTACTGTTATAGTGTTTAAGAATTATGCACGTATAATGAAAAATAGAGGGGGAGAATTGGAAGGTTCTCTTGCATATGCTACTTTTATCCACAATTGGGAAAGTGAACTGGCAAAACGTTGGTCAAAATAACAATTATTCTCCATTTTCTAATTGTGTGGACTCTTGCAAATTATGTAATTCAGATGTTTAAATATAATTTAACTCTTGAGAGCGGTAAAATGAAACCAAATTTGGTATCTACCTGCATGGCCTGTGTGATCTACTGGTAGATCACGATCTACCTTTTGGGCGCCCCTGCTATACACATACTCCCAACAAACACAGAATTAATACTTGTATACAGTAGTATAGCAATAGGTTGCAATCATTTTGCTGGAAATGTTTCCTTCTAAATGATTTGTTGTGAAAATAAAATTGTAGTCACATTACTAATACCCACTGCAAAAACAGCATGGCAAATTTTACACTTCAAAGACATACAATTCACATCCAGAAACTTGCTCCGCTTTCTCGTCTACCTCTTTAGTTCGCTTATTTTCATCTGTCTGGATTTCCCGCAGGCAGAATTCAAGGTTCAAGTACAGTACACTGCGCCTGTTAGCTGGTGCCAGCCACACCAGCACCGCTTCAGTGAGTCAAACTCAGGAACCCATCAATCGCGCTGCCGATAAACACTGCTGTTGGAACTGCACTTTCATGTTGCGTAAGACGAGCACTGCGCGGCGGTGCAAGGCAGACTGTTTGGCTCATGTGGTCATAATTAGGAACGTCTCACAGAATCACTTGGCGCAGAGCTCCTAACATTTCTAACTGTATACACACCGCATCATTAATGACTCACAGCGTTGTCAGTGAGTCGATCTACTGAGTATAAAATGCCCATAGATAAGGGCCACACGTATAAGCTCAGGGGGAAGCAGTATAGAGACCATTGATGTGGTTTGGGCTTTAAAGGTGGAATGAACCAGAAACCGCAGGGTTTTCATTATGGATCCCACCCGATTATCTGGACAGAGGGTTTCTGAACCAATCAGAGCATGCATCCCTTCAAGCAACGGAATGGCACAAAGAGAGACGGCTCTACCCTGAGCTATACTACACATGACACCTGGACTGTTCCTTTACAATAGTCACACAACTCTGGCACTTGCTATTTCTACCATATAATATGTTCACATACGTGATGATTAAACCCAGTAATACACTGTCTGTCAGAATGGGATTAAAATTATTTGACTGTTATCAAGGCACCTGTGTTTGTGGAAGACGATTCAGTTTTGATATAAATACACAAAAGTGAAAAAAAAAATGCATTGTCAGGCATGGCCATATAATGACCACAGATGTGGTTTAAAAGTGTGAAAAACCTATTTTTCAATTCACTGGGCCTTAAAAACACTGTGAGCTGGTCAGTGCTCCTCCTTACACCTGATATGACCTCGCAGGAGCATGAAGGTTTACAGCTACACAGAAGGTTGACATATTTTGTTAGGTTATGTTGTGTGCAAGTTGCATATTTGCGTCTGAGGGCAGCACTAGAGGAAGGCCATGGATGGAAAAGTCCAGGGAGCATGGAGGTGCACAGCTAAGCCCAAAAGGTAAATGGGTGCGCAGTGCACAGTGCCTGTACAGTGTCAGGGCGCGCACACACACACACACACACACACACACACACACACACACACGTAACCAGCGTGCAGAAACAACATGCGTGACTCACTTTCAGCATGTGGTATCCTACGATGCACTTGGATTTGATGAGGACCTGGTGGATCATGGAGTATCCATGGTAACGGTCCATCTCGTGGATGCGGTGCTGGTTGATCTTGGACAGGGACAGCAGCACCTGCAGGGCCAGCGCCTGAGTCGTCTCACAGTCACTGAGCTCCACCGCCTGGACGCCACAAAGACAGAAAGCACCTTTAGTTAAGCCAACTTGGATTGCCGCCTGCCAGCAACTAACGTTTGTTTATCTTCACATTAGAACAACAGCGAGTTGCGGTGCTCCAGACAACTAAAAAAAACGCATTTTGGCGCAGTTGTTGAAGCAGCACAGCCCTGACATGGAAAGACAAAAAAGGGCATATCTTGCCTGTGCAAAGAGGTAGACGAAGGTTCCGGTGCCTCCGATCTTGTGCAGGACACTCTGCAGGCCCTGGGTTTCAGTGGGGAGCAAGGCCCTGAGAGAGTGGGGCTCCATGGCGCCACACTGCACCTCCTTGGAGCTGAACGGACGCTGGGTGACCACCGTCTTAGCCTGGCCCTTCAGTCTGATGACGGGCTCATAGATGGTGTAGAGTCTGGGACTGCTGGGAGCGTAGACCACCGCCAAACACTCCTGTCCAAGACACAAGGAAGGTTTGAGACACTTTCAGGGGTGTAGTGGAGGGGGGACGGCGTCCCCCCACTTCTCACATCTAGAATATTTTTGGGACAAAAGTAGGCCTATGTTTTTGTGTCATTGTCTTGTCTATGTCATTGTCCATGTCTTGTCATTTACTTTTATGGATACAATTATGCAATGTAAACAATCTTTCTCAATATGCTATACTGTACTTGTTTTAATCGTGTCTGAGTGTGTGTTGCGCACGTGCAAGCAAATGCACATGCAAATGTGTATTCTGTATTCTTAAAGGGGAATTCCACTCATTTTCAATATTTTACTATGTCATCAGCTCTGAAAAATAAAAATCATTATGTGAATGAGTTTCCGTTTTTCTGAGAGTGTACAAATGGAACCAAATGGACCTGCTAAGGTCCATTTGGTTCACATTTGCACACTGTCAGAAAAAAAAATCAAAATGGGTGTAATTCTCCTTTAAAGGCGTCCCCCCCCACTTCTAAAAGTCCCACTACAACACTGGACACTTCTATAGAAGCAGGCACGCAGACTTCGATGGACTGAAAATCAAAGTCGTGGAGAGCGAGAACTTTGATCCATCATACCGGGTACCATCATAATCATCCTCCTTACCACGAGCGCGGTTGTATCCACGTCTTTATTCTTCATCAGCAGCTCCCGTACATGTTCACACTTCAGTCCTTCCTGGGTGACATATTTGGAGAACGTAGCACTAGGTGTGCCGTACTTGCAGGGCATGATGGAGGTGAGGTCAGGCCCGCTGGCGTAAAGGTAGAAGGCCTCCTCTGACCCTATTCGAGAGCCTGTATGAGAAGCACAAAAACGCGTGGCCAACGTGGTAAATTAGCAAATTATTAAGAAGTATTATTAACTCTTTCACAGCCAATTTTTTTACTTAAAAAAATAAAAATAAAATAGTTAAGATGATATTAGTAGTATTCAAATTAAAATACAGCAGAAAATAGTTGATCTACAAGCTCGAACAGTGCAAGCGTTTTGGGCTTGTAGTAGATCAGCTATTTTTGACAGTACATGCAGTGTGGCCGGGAGCCACTCAGGTGTAAGTGTGTAAATATTGTGGCACCAGGGGGATACTGGAGTTATATTAACAGACTTAAAAACACATCTATAGCAGGAAAAGACACACCAGAAAGCCAATTATTAGGGCACCTGAACACAGGCCACTGTCAGTTACAATGTGGGACAGGGGCTCAATTTGTGGGAGACCTAAACAGTCTTGCAAATGAGAGACTGTCCCACGCAAAGATGGACATCTGGTCACCCTATGATAGGGAGTGCAGTCTCTTTGTAGGCCAAAGCAGAACTCACCACTGCAGAGAAAACTTTTTTTTTATTTGGGTTTAAGAAAATAATCTCTGAAGTAAACAAAGGCTTATGGCATGAACACGTTTTGTTCCACAAGATAATCGTCTTACGACACAGTCAATTAATGCTGATGCTAAAAACACCTACGAAATCGTAACCTAAGCATTCTGAAAAAGATGTTTTCATGAAAAAACAAAAAGTCCTTAAAGGGACATTTCACCGTCTTGCACCAAAAATATAATAGACATTTAGCAGACTTCAAACACTCAAACTTCAAACACTATGTGTGTAATATGTGTTTCTTTTTAGCATCTTAGATTTTAGCAGTGATCCCTGTTTCTCTGAGTCTGATGTCATGAACACTATTTCCTGGATTACAGTTACCACAATTCTTTGGTGCACTGCTTGGTGTCAATGACATCAAATCTAAAGTATCTAAAATCACATATTACACATGTAAAGTCAGACACCAGTAAAGTGTTCTAATCTTCTAAATGTCCCACATGTTGACCCACAGGTTTAGAAGCAGAGTTGTATGTCATCAGAATTCCATTTTTAAACATTGTTTATACAATTAGCAGTCCTTGTTTTCATAAGTTATGCGCTCCAACTACAAAATAAGTTCAGAGGTTCACAGGTTGAGAATGCCTGGCCGTGCGAGGCCATGCACGGCCAATTAGAGGCAACAAGGGAAGTGTTCTGTATGCCTGCCTCGGGGAATGCAGAGAATCTCCAGCATGCTGCATGCCACATTGGCAACGGCCTTGCAAAAGAGACGCACAAGCAAGACTACCTTACAAAACAAAACATCGTGAAAGGCAGCGCTTTCAACCCAGCATCTCTATTGTGGACATTAGTCATTAGTATAGGCGAAATGTCTTCAAAAGCTCCACAAGCTCACTGTGTACTATAATACATAATGATGCATTACAGGTTGGCTATTTTGACACCATCAAACAATTCATATAAAATAAGAGTTTAAGTGGCTCAACATGTCAGTGGCATTCATCACCTCTGAATTAAGACTGGAAAACACTTTAGATATTGATGGGCATGTTGAAATGGATGATTTAAAAGAGGACAGAGACATCCATTTACCGGTAGAGCGTACCAATGAGGCCCCATTGCAAAATAACTATGAGGATTTAAACCAGATGGTGAGCATGCACTTAAAAGGTATAAAGAGGAGGATAGATCATGAAGGTGGTATAGAGGCTGGTCTGAGGGGGATTAAGAGTGGGAGGGCTTATCATAGGCAGGATGCCTACCATCCTGTTAGTTCTATTCAGATTCTGCCATCTATTCAGATGGCAGAACACTGCCACTTTACTATACTTTGGGTTCCTTGGAGTTTATTAATATCTCATTTATAATTAGCTTGTCACAGTCACAGCTGTCATAGTGTAGTTGCTAGTATAGAATATTTTTTCTTTAATACCTGTCACTTTATGTTTAGCACCTTCACATTATAATTAGGCTGTTACAGTTGGCTAGCACTTTATTGCTTTCCCCGGTTGCACTACTGTTACTTGCTGCTCTATTGTCTATTGTCTTGTGGCACTGTGTAAGAGTGGGAAACGTTATTTCATTCCTGTATATGTCTTGACATACACTGGTGTGACAAAAAAAAAAAACTTGAACCTTGAATCAGTGGTGGAAAATAACTAAGTACAGTACCATTTTGAGGTACAGTATGTAGGTAAATAGTGTACCACAATTTTACACCACTACATTTATTTGAAAACTTCAGACCTATACAAAATTACAAGTGCACGTTGTGCTGTTGATGCATTGTGTGCAAAAGTGTATAGGGATAGAGTTGAATACAGGAAACGGGACATTTTTCACAGCGAGTATCCTCGACTTGTGGTACTTTATGCACATAGTTTTGTGCTTTCAAACAATACTTTTGCAATACTTGCAAATACGTGCTTTTTGAATTCTGGTACTTCTTTTTACCTGCAATGCAGTAGTTCTACATGGCAGTATTGATAATTTAACTTAAGAAACAAACATTTCTCCCGCCACCACTGACTGCCTACCGTTGAAGAGGAGAACGGTGCCCATGTTCCAGCGAGCTGCCTGCTTGGGCAGCTCTTCAGAGGAGGGCATGCAGTGGCCCAGCATGCAGAATGTCTTGTTGCTGTCCGACGACAGACTGGACTTCCTAGGCAGCGTGTAGTCCAGAGAAACCTCACACCGCCTGTTGACACACACACATGCACACAGGTAAAAACAATGGTAAAAGGAAAAAAAATGGCATTGGCTATTCATTATCATTATTACTAGTAATCATTGTTCTTATTTTGAATCTCTTACTTGACACCACACACCCAAACCACCAGGCACCCATGGATGTTCTTCTTGCCCTCGGGTTGCTGGGTGTAGGTAAAGCCCAGGTGCTGCCACGGCCCTGGTTTCAGCAAGCCCTCGCCGGACTGGGCCTGGGCCAAAAGGCCCGCTTTGATCTCATCATTCGGGTCTATACAAATCCTGAAGAAAGAGGTGATTTGTTACATGCTGAAAGTCACTGCTCAAGCAGTGAGACAAATTAGAGAGGCCAATTTAGAAGTCGGAAAAAGCTTCGCACACTCAAGCTAAGAACAGAGATGCCCGAGAGTCACATTCAATTCCTCGTTTACGTTTTGTGTTTGCTGGCATGTCATAGACGATAAGAATGCTCAAAACTCAGAATAATGTTGTCAAATACATACAATGTGCCATTTACTCATTAAAACGAGGGTGCACACAATGTATATTGTGATCCATCAGTTAGATCAGGTTATCAGGAAGATCACATGAATATCTAAAAACACATGTGTCTGGTATCAGCCACTTTAATTAAGGTGGCTTGATTAAATTACATGGAAAACTATAGGAGTCAAAACTCCACTATGTTTTTATGTTTTATCAATGCATCAAGGCCATTTGATAGCGGATAGTTGAAGTGGTACCCAAGTACTTCATCAGGATTTTAGCTTTTTGCTATGCAGGTGAAGTGGGGCAATACTGCATCCGAACCATTTCATGTTGGGAATGGGGTCAGGCAGGGTGGGATTTTATCCTGCTTTTTATTGAATCTGTACATGGATGATTTATCTAGTAGTTTGAACCTCTGTGAAACTGGCTGTGTCATTGGCAACACTGTATGTGGATGATTTAGTTGTCATGTCCCTGTACAGTGCAGTCTCACAGTAGTTTCTGAGGATCTGTTCCCAGTATGATATTGATTTTAGTATTAAGTAAACGCCAAAAAGAGTAGTATCATGATTGTGTGAAGTAAAGAGGATAAAAAGGCAGTTTTTCCTCATTTTATTCTCTGTGATAACATTCTCCTCGTGTACGGTGAGATTAAGTACCTCGGTCATTATATCTCTGATGACCTCACAGATGATAAAGACTTTCACAGACAAACTGTATTCCCAGGCAAACATCCTAATGAGAAAATATAACTGCTCTTCAGATGTCAAGGTATCACTGCTTAAAGTGTTCTGCACAGCATTATATACTGCTCACCTGTGGAGTACCTGTAAGGCAAGCAGCATGAATAAGCTTAGGGTTGCATCCAATGATGCATTATGGTTACTGCTGAGGGTACCAAGATGGCACAGTGCCAGTGAGCCGTTTGTGCCAATTAAATGAAAAAAAAATAAAAATAAAAAATAAAAATAAAAAATAAAAATCTGATTAATCACAGCTTCAAAATTAATTTAATCATGATTAATCACCATTCAAACTACTGTATGTCCTGTTTTCCTGTACAGAATTTGAATATGTAAAAGAGAATCTGAGAAAAAAAATCTGTTTATTTTTATATCAAAATAGGTGATCTTCAATTTTTTTTCAATGATAAAAATGCTCACTGGGTTCAGTCAGTGAGCACATTAGTTAATTGTGTTACAACGTTTAATCAGAGTAATCATCAACATTAATTAAAGCCATTAAGTTGTTATTTTCATGAGCCTTAGTTTTAGTGTCTTTTATGTGAAATGGACCATGAGTCTACATGGTCTACATAGAGATTGAATAGAAACATCAGTGGCAATACAATGTTATACAAAAAAAGCATATTTCCTATTTCCTAGTGCATTTCTCGATCCAAGTGCATGTATGTGTCTTATATGCAATTCCATGCAATGAAGTCAACAAGAACTGCTATACTGTAGTGTAATAGTGTTTGTATTCATACAGTGCCTTATATCTCTTGTTAGGATGCAATTGTCATTTAGAAAAGTACTGTAGTGTATATAGACAAACCACTCTGTCTCTCACCTGAAAGTGAGTGATCCTGTGGAGAAGTCGGCCCACACTTGCAGCATCAGAGCCTTGGAGCCCATGGAGAGAATGTGAATGAGGCTCTCGTCCACTGTCCTCTGCCCAGCCTGAGAGGCACCGTGATGGGGCTCAGCTGGCGCGGCCTTCCCCTCCTCTGGAGAGTCAGTGACATGGATGATTCATATCGTTGCAGAAACTCTCTATCGCTGATTCGACCTCATTTCAAATTGTTCGGTTTTCTTTTTCGGTTACAGATATGCAAATGAAATAATTCTCAAGGGCCTAATATCGCTACAGATATCACATCATTAGGAATCCATATTGTAACCCGACTCTGTCAGATGGGGGCAGAATGGATTCAGAAATTCATATAGCCTCCAAACTGGAATTGCTAATGCATTAGCGTGAATCCTGGCCGGACCAATCAGCGGCAGGCCGGCAGCTACGGCGGAATCTGCCAATCACCTGCCAAGTAGCTTGAAAAAAAGGGGGGGGGGTTGACTTCTTCAGTGATTGGGTTGCAGTGATACCAGATGGTAGTAGTTTGTGAAAAGAGAGTGAAGCAAGCCAATCTGGCGGAGTCAGGTTACCCATATCACCCCAGCACTAGTTTCCAGTCCACCCGGCAGCGACGATACAAAGCATCACAAAGACAGTGTCTCTTACTCTTACCTTTGTCTTTGTCCGAGTCTTTCTCCTCTGGCTCCTCCACCCTCATCCACACGGAGGCGCTGAAGCCGCTGGCCATGTGGGGCCAGCAGTTCTGCCCCACCAGGGGCAGATGGAGTGGGGCCACGTGCCAGGGAGAGGTGCGCAGGTGGCTCGGCCGATGCGTGTCGCCGCCACTGCCACCCTCCCTGCGACCAGGGGACAGTTTGCCCCTCCAGAGCATGCCCACTCCTTCGTCCAGTGGTGGGGGGGGGGGTAAAAAAAAGTACATGCATGTTTTACTTAAGCGAGAATAAGTAGAAGTAAAGTTTAAAAATGTTAAGTACCAAAATAGAGCAATAATAGTAATCGAGTACATTCACTGAGTCACTTTACACCACTGACCTTTGCCCCCCGCGGTGCCGCTCTGTCTGGAGCTGGGTGACAGTCCTCCACCTGGCGTGCTAGCCCCGAGGATTATGGGAAAGGACAGGAAGTGCAGAGGCTCCATTTGCATGTTGGCTTCCACAATTTGCAGGATGCCCTTCAGCAGGATCTCCTGACAGCACACGAAGAAGGAAACCGTCATACTGTATATTCATGTTTAAAAATTATTTATTTAACTCTACTTTTTGCGCAGAGAATTTCAGCAGATGGGGCAGATTTTACTCAACATTCCATTTCCCCCCAAAAAACAAACTGGGAGGTATAATGTTCCCCGACCTCATGCTACCTCGTCTGAGCTCTCTTTAGAGGTGTTAATATTCCAAATGAGATGATTGCTTAAGTCATAAATGAGTTTTATCGGCCCGTCAAAAAGGAAGTGAATGTCTGTGTGCATGCACAAAACATGCCCAGGGGGACTTCTGGGCAAGGCACTTTAACATCAACGTCATTTTACCCTGACAAAGACCAGTTATGGTCGAAACATGCTTGGGAGTTTTCTTTTAATTAAATAGAGACTATTCCTCCTTTTACATTTGAGTGCCTGGATAGTTTATCTTTCTTTTATGGTGTCAGTCAACTTTGTGGGTGCTACTCTCAGTCAAAGGAAAAAAATACAGTAAGTGGTATCTGGTATAGAATGCATGTGTACGCGCGCACGCACGCGCGGACACACACACACACACACACACACACACACACACACACACACACACACACACACACACACACACACACACACACACACACACACACACACACACACACACACACACACACACACACACACACACACACACACACACACAAACAAGCGCCCCGCAGCTGCACTCCCACTTAAGTGATAAAATGTATATTGGACCATCCATCCAAGGCTTTGCATCAAACCTCAAGTAACCCAGAGAGACTCCATAGCATAGCGATCAACAGGAAGTAAAAACGCACACACGCGCGCACACACACACGTGTGCGCACACACACGCACATATGCACATGCACACACACACCATCAGGCCTGATTTCTAAAAACAGTTGGCTGGTCGTCAGATTCCAATTAACAACAGGTCTGTGGTAATAACTAGTTAGCCTCCCATTGGTTCCTGACACAACGGTGCTAATTATGATCCTGAAGTGAAGACAGCCCAGGAGAGAATGTGTTGATGGCTCCTCAGGAGCGAGGCAAAACCGCTGTGTCTGATCATCTAATCATTATAGCAGAACATTATGTATGTTCAAAATGCTTTATTTTGTATCTTTTGTTAATGGCATGAGATAAGAGGGTTGCGGCTCCTTCAGAGTGCAGTCTGTGGGGGGTGGGAGGGGTAAAAGACTCTACTGTATACTACTGTATACTGTATGTTATTTTCCATTTGACCCATATGCAATTTGAAAATGTTAAACTTTGGAAGAAACTTTGGTTAAAAATAGATTATTTCAAATATAAAAGCTGCAAATGTTATGAAAATTAAGGATGAACACAATGGGCCTTAAGGTGTAATAGCAGTGACGGTGGGCCAACAATATCAACAAAGTGTGCTAGAATGGTAACAAAATGAATGACCAGCGCTGTGCAAACCGTGTTGATTGTTCAGTGAATGATAAGTGTTGTCATTTACCGTAGGTGGGGTTTTCTCCAGGAAGAGCAGAATCAACAGGGCCAGTTCCTCAGCTGTGATTCGCCGGATCACCATGGCAACCAGCAGCTCCACTAGGACAGTCTGGCAATCTGGATAGGCCAATGAAAAGATGATTACGCAATAACACTTCACTCGTTCACACAGGCACGCAACACATACAGAAATACCAACAAATCCAGGCAGCCAGAGTGTTCTTACTGAACTGTTAATCTCTCACAGCGAGTAGAGCCAGCGTAAGTCCTTGTTGGTTGTTTTGGAAAAACAAAAACAAAATAAAGTCAATTCAGATTCAGGACTACGGCATGGATAGCGAGAGCAAGATAATTTTATTATCCACTGCAAGAGATGTCTTCACCCTGTTTGCAAGCTTTGTAATTAAATAAAAGTTAACTAAACAGGAGGCGTTAAATATGGATCAGAAACATTTTGCATGTTTATCAAAATGCTACCCAGAATGATCATTGTTATTTAAAGATATATTTATTTTCTTTAGTCTTGTTTTAGCTGTTCTTTCCCATAGAATTTATTTCTGTTTGAAAGCTGTGGCATTTCTTCCTCAGCCTTGTAGGAATATGCATGCACAATTTCACAACTGTGCAACTGTGTTAAAAGAAAATTGTAGCCAATCAGGACAGACTATGAGAAACCAAACAAACCCCTCTTGATCACATGACTATGGAGAGCATGCCATCAAGATGTGGAAAAAGTCCAGGAAATGTTTTTTTCCTTGGTCTCTCTAGGGAGTGTCTATCCACGTTTTACACAGATCGGTGAAGTTGCTTTTGCAACATTTTATGTTGCATTTCTTCCTCTGCCTAGTGTGAATGTGTGTAAAAAATGTCACAGAAATCGCACAATGTGATTTGTGATATTTTGTTTGAAATGGAGCAGTCCCGTGATGATAAATCTGAAAATTTCGTTGAACGGCTCTAGGACCATGTACCAATTTGCCTGATGTTTGGACAAAATCTGTATGTGTGCTGTCAAAATGAAAGGGGGGGGGGGGGGTGACGATGGTAGATCGAGTAGATCTGATTTCATCTCACCAACGTGTCGTCATCCCCGGCCCCTCCCCTCCACTGCTGTGCTATGTCACATCATTTGGAGCGACGCCCACTCCGAATGGTTGACTCTCACTTCTAGGTCACCGTGACTAACAAATTAGTTCTTCATAATTAGGCTTTCCGTTTTCGCGCATCGCAGACGAAAATGAAAGCCTGGGTGTCAAGGCTAGTCCGTCAGTAACCGTGGCTGGCGGACAAAGTATTCTTGGCTTTTTGACAACTGAAATGAACCCAAACAACAATGAGACAAACCTGTCAAGGATGGATCCGTTTGGCTGAGGATGTTGTGGAAACCAGAGAGGATGGTTTTCACTCCGCCCTGTGTGGACCAGAACACGTGTTATGCATCTACTTTTAGGAATGGTTTTAGAAAATGTTTTTTTAAATGATGAAAAATTAGGCTCCCCCAAAAACATGTGTCCACCACCGTTTAGGAAAGACTGCTGTGTCTTTTTTTTAAAAAAAAGATGTAAAGAACCTGGTCGTAGAGGAGCGAGGCGTTGTGGGGGTTGGCGCGCACCGCCCCCAGCAGGCTGTGGAACACATGCTTCAGGACGTCCAGGTCGGGGGAGCCAGCGGCGAGCAGCTGCAGCTCCATGGTGCAGATCTCCGGGAAGAGCAGAGCGCCGCGGCCCGCGGGGCCCTCCCCCGCCGCCGCTGCCGCGCCAAACTCGCCGCGCAACACGTCCGATTCCGCCTTCAGACCTGCGACAGGAAGCAAACACAGACAAGACACCACAAGGAGTCAAGAACTCCATACATACAATAGAGCCAAATAAAACAACACCCCCCCCCCACCTCCTGCCCCTCGCCTCCCCAAAAGCAAAACACTTGAAACCGACACACACGTGATGATCCACCCCCAAAGTAAACACTCTGCGTACGTGTAGGAAAAAAACATACGTCTGAGTCTTTCCGCAGTTATAGGGCCCTCCCTGTGCCACAACCTTCTCCGCCGATCGCAGCTCATAAAAATGAATTAGCTCCCGTCTTGTGCCTTTCCAGCAGCAACCATGGGAGTCCCATCATGATTTACAGGAGAGCAGCCCCTGCAGGCTCTCATGTGGCTTCTGGGACGTGCCTTTATTAATGAAGCTTGCTTGGGCTCCCTCTCTCTCTCTACCCCTTCCTCCCTCTTCTTCCACCTTCCCATGCACTCACACAGAGCTCCCTTACATGTTGCACACATTCAAATATATACTGCACTGAATAATTAAAAATAAATGAAATCAATCATTTGACAACGCCCAGACAGCAGCTCTCGTATTTGTATTCAATAGAAACAGCCCTGTTCGGCCCGTGGCTCAAATGTGCAGCACAGAACAGCAATTGCTCAACTAGCCGTCCTACCTGGTGTTTTCTGCTCTACTCGGGGGAAATAAATCCAATTCGGATTCCACCAATCAATCCAATGTACCATTTACAAGGGATTATCCAACCTAATAGAATAATATTAATAAAAAAAATAAATTGAACACATTTACAGGGCTATTTCACAGCAAAGCAATAAGGCTAAACCCCATTCTGAAAATGTCAGCCTAGATACTCATCTGCGACTTAATTTGACAAAATGAGCCGTTGGCTTCCGCGGGGATCAATAAACACTGATGTTGATGGATATACAAATCAATGTTTAGAATATGGCATGAAGGTGGAAAGAAGCCATGGCTGTACTGGTGTGCTGTACCGTCTGTAAGAAGAATACTACACAAGTCACAAGATTCAGCTCATGAGGCTGCAGAGTGCAGCAACCTTACATCATCTAAAGGCGCAAAACAAAGAGTCCATTCTGGAAAGATTAAAACATAATAGAGGGGGTTTTAAGGACAAAGTCTTAACCAAACCCACAGAGCAGAACTGACCAGAGGTGGGCGGAGGTGGGGGGGGTGGAGGGGGCTCACCAGCCACGAGAGTAAACCACACCATGCATCTACCGCCCTGTCATTTGCTCCGAATGCGACGCTCTATAAAACGTAACCATTTGTGGTGAATGTCGCGTGTCCTCCGAAACATGCAAAGGAATGCTGTCTTGCCGTCGCGGTGTCCAGGAAGCTACTCGTCTTTGCCGGTTTAGATGTTTTTTAGCCTCATAGTGCACTGTAAAGACTTCTATTTTGCCCTCTACACAAAAAAACAAAACAAATGATGGTAAATCATCTTAGGAGCACAGGCTGGTTTTGACAGAGCCATCTCAGAGAACATACTTGTAACGGTTTCCCAGGGCTTAAATCATTAGCTGCTTAAGGGGGTTGAGTCAAATACACAACAGTTTCATCCATCAATCTCCAAGACCACTGAACTCTGTGTACGGGTGTAGCAGACCGGGAGGGGTTCAAGGGCATGGAGCAAAATGTGAGAAAACAGCCTCCGGGAAGTAAACAAGAGAAGAAAACCATGACAACTATCACACGATTCAAACTGATAAAATCTTTTAAAGACATGGAATAAAAATAAATACAAACAAAGCAAATGTCACATAGGACAACAATAATATCCTGTTAAGTGAGATGTATAGCTGTGTGTCTGTGTGTGTGTGTGTGTGTGTGTGTGTGTGTGTGTGTGTGTGTGTGCGTGTGTGTGTGTGTGTGTGTGTGTGTGTGTGTGTGTGCGCGCGCGCGTGCGCACGCGCGTGGTGACGGAGTAAAGCCGTACCTTCTTCCTGTTTGGCCATGTCCTCGGGGTTGCTCTCACTGTCTGCGTCGTAGCCCTCCTCCTCTCCGAGGGGCTTGGTGCTACAGCTCTGCCCCTCGTCTACCTCCTCAGACAGGTCCCCCGCTGGGGCCACGCTCTCCACCAACACCTGCAGCTTCTGACACATGGAGAGGGAGGGGAGAGAGAGGGAGAGAGAGAGAGAGAGAGAGTGAGGTGACAAGTAAAGATGACAGTCGTCTGAAAGCAGAAGTGCTTGGAGTTTGCATCATAGCATCCATTAAAGCGGTCTGCGAAAAGACAAATTCATTCAAGAGCTTACCCCATTCTGTAGAGCAAAAGAGACAAACCGTCTGGCTCACGCACCGTCGCAGCGGAAACCTTCCTTTTTTTTTTTTTAAACCATTACAGTGAAAATTTAAAACCTTTCCTAAACAAGCCACATTAGTACACTCGACAGGACAGGCAACAGTTTTTATCCGGTTGCAGCAGTGGAATGGAGAATTAAATGTTTGAATGAATAAAAAAAAAGAAAATGACAAGATTTTAGTCATAAGACGGTATCAGCTGACCTGTGAGGCATTTGCACAGCCATTCCCACCGCTGTGTACTAGTCAGTTGTCTGTGTGTGTCTGTGTGTGTGTACTGTGCAACGTGCACTCGAGCACTCAAGACATTCTGTACACACACGCCAAGTAAGGAACAACAAGGTAATGTACTCTTAAATAATCAAGTAAGCTCATCGTCCAAATCACGCACTTGGAAGCTTCAACCTTCCAAAAAATTGGGAATGGGGGATAGGTGAAGCACAGATCTGTTTTTACCTAAGTCCTCAGTGTTGGAATTGGATAATTTACACAAGCAATTACAAATCATTTATGGAAAACCCCATCAAAAGGCAGGAGTCACCCACTACCAGGCAGACCATAATTGCAGTTTGACCAGCCAAAATGTCAGATGACTTCAACCCAGCAAATCTACTAAAAAAAATGTTGTCTACTATGCCATTATGATTTTCATGGATAGAGCAATTTCAACCAAAATGTCAACCTTTCTTCCCACAAAAAAAAGCTTTTCATCCTTTGAAAATAGACTTTAAACAAAAAATAAATAGACTAGAACACTGCTGTTCACACACCTCAAGGCCTACATAACCGGCCTGTTTGTTGTAGCACTAGTTGTAGCACTAGTCTCCACCAATGAGTACATTTACAAAAAGATTTTGTTGTACTGTACATAAACCATGTAGATGTATGGATTATGAACAGGAACTCCTGTCCTTCCTGTGCCACCCAAGTGTCCTTGAAGCAGATATTTGGTGGGCTTAAAGATCGATTGAAAACATAAAAAAGAAAAGAAAAGGCTAAAGAAAATAGTTTGCAAACAAAGGATGAGACAAAATGGCTTGATGGCTAGTTTCCCCAATTCCCTCCACATCACATAGAACTTTGGAGGTACAAAAACAATGGGACTCCAGTCACTGCTACTCCAAGCTCACGTCCCAAGTCGTACCAAGCCACAACCTGGAAACCCTCATGTCAAAGACCAAAGGCCTTGATCGGAGCTTTCTCCACTCTATTACAACATGGAGCAACCTTCCCCCTGCGGCCGTCGGAGGGATTACATCAAGTAGTGTTCATGCTTTCAAGAAGAGGCTGAACAAAGACCTCCTCAGTAAGTGACTAGAATCCTGTGAAGGTCAAGGTAATTTAACAATCAAACATTCAGTTCATACAGAATATAGCTGATAATTATTCTTAAAGCATGTATCTGCCCAAGCTCTATATATATAGAGGGAGAGAGAGAGAGAGCTTATACAGTACCTCCAAGGCATGACAATGTTGCACAAATGTTGACCAAATAGGGAAGCCATTGCTATATCTTGTGCCTTTTTGATCTACAGTACAATATTTCCGCCCGTCAGTGACGATGCATATGGTTTATGGGTCATGTATGCATTCATGTAGATCAGGGGTGGTCTGGGGACTACCAGTGGTCCTTGAGAGGGTTCCAGGAGGTCCCCAGCTAGGTTGTTTAACCTAATGTAACTCTTGAGAACGTAAAAATGAAACCAAATGGACCCTGGCGGGTCCATTTGGTTTCATTTTTACACTCTCAAGAGTTAAAATATCCATCATGCGAATTAGTCTACACAATTAATGGTCATGGACAGAGGCAAAATAAATGGGGTATGTGGGTCTAAAATATCCTCAATTGGCAGTCCGTGGCTCAAATGCTGAATAAATGGTGGGCCCTGGGATGAAAAAGGTTGAAAACCCCTGATGTAGACAGATTTTTCTTCCTGTAAAAAGAAACCAAATTGGCCCGTAAAAAGATCTGTAAGCACGGTGGCTTCTCCACCAAAAATCAAGCTTACCCTCTCTTGCTTGTCCTCGGGGAGATCAGGACAAGACGACACTTCAGCCAGGGCCACTCTCAGCAGAGAGTCAAAGAGAGGCACGGCCAGGTCAGAGTTCACCACGCCAGAGCGAGAGAGCTGGTCTCTGACTTCACACAGCGTCTCCTCCACTGACTGGAGCTGGAGGGAAGGAAGGAAGACACATTCCCAGATAGAGCCAACGTGTTTAGTCATAGGTCGCCCACAGGAGCGTACAATAGACCAGTTTCATCCAAAACGCTTGCGTTGTTTGTTGCTAGGAGGCAAACACTGGGACCCATGGTCAGCCGTTTGTGGGTTAATATTATCTTGTGATTATTATCTTGTGGCTAAACACACATTAGCTTACAAATGGAAAAGGGGTCAGAGAGGGTCAGAGAGCCCGACTCCCCTCACCATAGTAACTAACAGAGACCGCATGCAGTAGCCAGCTACATAACCACTGACCAAACAATACAAATGCTTTTTTAATTTTGTATCCGGGAAGGAGAAGGGAAATCCCTGCGGGTTGG
The DNA here is from genome assembly GCA_039105355.1 of Benthosema pterotum. Classification (NCBI taxonomy): domain Eukaryota; kingdom Metazoa; phylum Chordata; class Actinopteri; order Myctophiformes; family Myctophidae; genus Benthosema; species Benthosema pterotum. Next base: position 41,932,324 of record CM076974.1, read on the forward strand.
ACTCGGAAACACTCACTGTTTTCAGTTTCAGAGAGCTCACCAAGGCTTCATGAAGAATGACATTATAATTATACCTGAAAGGACAGTTCGGGCTCGATCCTCTGCAGGGCTGAGTTAGCGCTGTGTAGACAGATGGCCAACAGGGCCTCAAGGAGACGAATGCTCTGCAGGGGCCATTCCTCCTCCAGCTTCTTTGCTGGATCTTTGGTCTTTCCTTCCACCGGGCCAGTGCTGAGACTGTCAGCCGGGTCAGGGTTTGTCTCCTCTACCGCCAGCGAGGTAGTGCCGGGCTCGGCGGGAGTGGTGACGGCGGGCGCAGGGGATTCGGGAATAGACGGGCTGGCCTTGCCCTTGCCGTCTCTCTTCTTCTTGGCCTTCCCGTCCTTGGTCTTAGAAGTCAGTTTCTGAATAACCATGGCCATGAGGCGCGAGCACACGTCCAGGCCTCCGAGTCGGAAGAACTGCCTCTGAAACATGGGGCTGGCCAGGTAGATCCAGCGGCACACCGACCAGACGTCCGCCGCCCGGCGCACTTGCTCTTTGGAGGGCAGAACCACGCTGTCCGGCGACAGGCAGGGCAGCCGGCCGCCCAGCGGCTCGCTGGCTGTGCTGTCGTAGCCGGACGTGTCCTCGGAGTCGTTGGCCGAGTCGCGGTCGGAGTCGGCCTCCTTGCTGACGCAGAGGAAGGCCACGCACAGGAACAGGTTGATGGTGTTGAGGTGCGTCTCCGCCCGCCCGCGGCCCGGCCCCGCCCCCGGCCCACTCCTGCCTCTCTGCCGGGGGCAGGCCTCTTTCAGGCCTTCGTAGAACTTGCTGAGGCTCTGCGGGCCGTCTCCGCTGCTCCGGGAGCCCAGCTCCTCGGCCAGGCCCAGGATGGCCTCCCGTTCCTGGGCGTCGGCGCTGTCCAGTTCCTGGAGGATTCCGTCGGCGTGCTGGTCGCTGACGCCCAGGATCAGGGTCTCGAACACCTTCAAAGCCCAGGAACGAGTCTGGTCTAGGTAGATGAGCTCCGTCACTTGGTTCAGCCCATTACAGCTGAGGAAAAGGTCCCTGATCACCCTGCAATGCAAACATCAAAGACTAATTAGAATCCGAGCTGAAGACGAGGAGACATCAGGTAGCGCTCTGTGAAATAAATCAAAAAATATATACTGCATAAAATATCTAGCATTGTCTAATATAAATATAAAATACAGTAAAAGGAACACATCAAAAGGCATATTGTGTACTGTGTGGCCTGAAATACTGTGGTTAGACTAGAAATTTCTAAATTGTATTAATATTGGTGGCTGAAAAAATGGTTCACTTCAAACTATGTAATATGAAAATGAAAAACTAATTTGACCTCACTGTATTTTGTCATTCTTAATTACAGTACAGCAATAAATTCTAATTTTACTTCATACAATGCTTTTCTTATAGAATTTAGATTTTTATTTTGCTACATTACATCAGACCAAATTCAGGTCTGTGGTTTTCAATGCCTTTTTTCATCATTTACCCCTTATCAGAAGAACAGCATGACTTAGAGATAATTAATGGTAAGAGCAGAATGAATCACCAGCACTCTATGAAACGTCCTTTACTGAAGGCACCTTGAGGGCACAGCCAGACTACGTACTTAAATAAAATTCACCTAAAGAACATTTTCTGTGAGTGCTGGACATTCTGCTGTTTGAATGCACTCTTTCTGAACCACACACACCAGGGAAAGAGGCGGCTTGTTAGGTGAGACTCGAGTTGTGCTTGCATTACTTGTGATTATGCAAGTTCCAGGAAATGTGGTGGGATTGTGTGATGCAGATAAAGATCAAGCACATGACTACTACAGCATTTGATGCTTCATTGTGCACAGGGTACCATGGCAGCAATAGAAAACAGTGAAGAGAATCGTTTTCCTATCCCTGTGACCACTTAACTGTTGTGGAATTATCAGTCACATGCTGCAATTTGATCAGCGTATCTAGTCTGGTATGTGACTTCTTTTGGCTCTCTGTTCACCTGTCAATCACGTGGCTCCAGCTTATATTCCATGTCCATTCTCATTAACTGGTAATAAGCTTTTAGATCTTTGCTGTGTTATGTAGATGCATTAAAACTTAAGAACACTTGGTTAGAAGAATCGACCACTTGAATGCGTTCAAGAAGTTTATTAAAAATCTCTTCTGAAATCACACCTAAGGCTATATTGTCAATGCACACTTTTCTTGTTGAGTTATAACATTTTAAAAGTTAAATTAATCCTTAACACAAGTACGTGACCAGTGTCAGTCTAAAACATCACGGATACAATTCACAAGAATGTGCTGAAAGGGAGCATGAAGTCTGGGATATGCAAGCCAAACTGCAATTAGTGCACAGGAACACAACTCCACTGTCATTCACCAGTTGTTGTTCATGATAAGAACAGAGGCTGATGTCCCCAACTGATTGCCCTAACATTTTCCAGTGTTCACACTAAAAATGGGCTAGTTTTGCATTGTCACACAGCCAGTTTAAAAGTGAAATGAGTTCCTTTTCAGAAGGTCTCTTGTGTAACATTTGGCTAAGTAGAGCCTGAGAGCTTGTCAAAGCCAGCAGAGAGTTGAACTAATGTGGAAATCATTGACCCGGTAAAGATAGTATCTTGCAACATAATTAACTAACAAACTCAACCGATGCCATTACCAGTTACAACCAATCCAAGATCAAATGAATGTGGCATTAATTATTTTCTCATGTGTGTGGGTGGGGCACACAGATGAGGAAGAACTAACTTTAAAGGGTTATAAAGAGACACCTTATAAAGTACATCTCTTTGCGACTATCCATGACCAGAATAAGTCATAAGAAGCACCAATAATGTTCTGTCTCGCTTACTTGACAAAATTTGTGATCAATAATTTAACAGCATCAATTAGCAATGACTTAAACAGCCGGGTCTGATGACAAGCAATGTTGAAATGGACAGCAAGAAGACTGACCCATGCCTGGCTAATTATATGCTTGGCTCATGTGAGAGCACATCAGAAGTAGTATCCCATGCTCTTCAACTGGCCTTTCTAGCTACAAGGCTCAACTCTAGCTACAAGGCTCAACTCAAATAATGATTAGACTAAAGTGACATGTCATTAATTCAATGCTAACAGCATATTATAGGCTAGTCGACATTCACTTTGACTTGAGCTACAAGAAATTACAAGGTGTGTTTTAGCCTCAGGCGAATTTGAAACAACGGCAGATCACCATTACAGGCTCACACGCTACTTGTCCTTCATACACAAGAGGCAAAATCAGGCTGCTTTTAAATGACAAATAGCTACCTTGAAATTCTGAATGAAATAGGTATTGTACTTGCTACCCAGGGCTCAGCAAATTTGTTCATACAAACACATTTATTAACACCACCCTAGGTCTATTTGCCTTTAATTGGCACCTCTACTGCTGTAAATTGTTTACTCTGTTGATAACGTGTTGCTGTTTTTATTGCTTGTTTGGTTTCCGTTTTTCACATGTCTGTAAAACAGTTTGTAACTTTGTTCAGAGAAGCGCTGAACAAATGAACCCATTATCATTATGCCTTAACCAGGGGCAGGCAATGCTGATGATGGAGAGGGCCACCAGTTACTCAGTTACATTGCATATACTGGACTGCAAACATAGCTGATCTACAGGCTCAAAAAAACTACGCTATATCTGAATTAAAATCCTGAATATTCCGAAAATGAGTCTTGAAAAAGGGGGGCGTCTTATAACCAAAGTCTTATATTCGGGACAATACGGTATTGCTCATTATGAGCCGTGAATACCTGCTATTTTGGGGAGAATGTGAGAATGCAGCACAAATCTTGCGAATGTTCTTTGAGAGCGAATGTTTTGTAGAATCTACAGTGTCAGGTCAAAATGGGTACAACTCGGTGCCAGTCTACCGCAGCATAGCTCTCCTATGAATACAACATGAATACTTCCCGGTTTCCCTGGACACTCTTCGTCTACCGTGGTATTTTGTGATAGGCGGAAGGGATTGGGGTTTAAGCAATAGAGATGTCATGATTTTTCCACCAGGCACGTTTACAATACAGGCACAGTTACACAGTTACGTGTGAACAGGGGTTGACCTTAAGGCCCATCGGGCAAGTGCAGTCAGGTTCTACTTGCCCTCAGGTCATGGTCACTTGCCCCCCAGGTTCCAGGTGGTCCCCAGTTAAGTTGGTTAACCAGATGTAACTCTTGAGAACGTAAAAATGAAACCAAATGGACCCTTGCGGGTCCATTTGGTTTCATTTTTACACTCTCAAGAGTTAGAATTCATCATCTTAATTAGACCAGGTCTACACTGTAGAAGATTAATGGTCATTTTGATGTGTATGTTAATTTGCCTGTTTTGTTTCCCAAATCCAGCCTGGAATTGTGGACAGCTAGAAAGCAGTGAAAGACACAGAGGCAGAGTGCAATGACTGCCTTCAAGACAAATTTATCTTGTGTTGTGTTATAGTGCACTATGTTGCACACTTGCCCGATCGGGCAACCAGGTAGCAGTCTTCACTTGCCCCACCATTTTTTTTACTTGCCCCGGGCAAGCGGGCAAGTGTTAGTGTCAAGCCCTGAATAGAGATGTCATGATTTTCCACCAGGCACGTTTACAATACAGGCACAGTTACACAGTTACGTGTGAAAGCAACCAAACTTACTTTGACTTGAGGAGCGCGGGCAGCGTCTGCAGGTATATGAGCAGCACCTCCACGGGCAGGCACTGCGTGTGGTAGCTGCACACCTGGCTGCAGACGGTGGACACGCCCAGCTGCTGGGCGTGGTGGGCCAGCTCCACGCCGCGCTGCAGCACCGGGTTGAAGATGTGCGTGTAGAGCTGCCACTGCACCACGGCGTTGCCCCGCAGCGTCAGCTGGCACACGTGGCCGGCGACCTGCTGGCTCAGCTGGCGGTCCTCGCCGAACACCAGCTCCTGGGAAGGGTAGGTAGCACATCAATTTTATCCGTTTTAAACATAGTCTTTGGAATGAAACTATCTATGATTTTTACATTTTAGTCATAGTCGTGTTTAGTCACGAGGGATACTTTAGTGTCACTCTACAACCCCAATTCCGTTGAAATTGGGACGTTGTGTAAAATGTAAATAAAAACAGAATGCATTGATTTGCAAATCGTTTTCAACCTCTATTCAGTTGAATACACCACAAAGACAATATATTTAATGTTCGAACTGATAAACTTTATTGTTTTTTGAAATTATACAATCTTTTGTAATTTGATCCCTGCAACACGTACCAAAAAAGTTGGGACGGGGGCAACAAAAGACTGGGAAAGGTCATGAATGCACAAATAACGCCTGTTTGGAACATTCCACAGGTAAACAGGTTAATCTTAAACAGTTTAATATTGTGATTGGGTATAACAGGACCATCCCAGTCGTTCACAATCAAAGATGGGGCGAGGTTCACCACTTTGTGAACAATTCTGTGAGAAAATCATCCAACGGTTTAAAAACAATGTTTCTCAACATTCAATTGCAAGCAATTTGGTGATTTCATCATCTACAGTCCATAATATAATCAAAACGTTCAAAGAATCTGAAGAACTTGCTATACTAAAGCGACAAGGCTGAAAACCAACACAGAATACTTGTGACCTTTGATCCCTCAGGTGGCTCTGCATTAAAACCTGACGTCATTGTGTAAAGGATATTACTGTGAGGACTCAGGAACACTCAGAAAACCATTGTCAGTTTACATAATTTGTCGCTACACCTGCGAGTGCAAGTTAAAACTCTACCATGCAAAGCAAAGCCATACACCAGAAAGGTTGGTTTGAAAAACAACCAGAAAAACAACCAGAAATACCTACTCTGGGTCCACTATCATTAGAAATGTGGACTCATCAGACCACAGCACACTTTTCCACTTTGTGTCTAACCATTTCAAATGATATTGTACCCAGAGAAGGCATTTCTGGTTGTTTTTCTGGTTGTTTTTTCAAACCAACCTTTCTGATGTATGGCTTTGCTTTGCATGGTACAGTTTTAACGCAGTTTTATCGCAGGTGTAGCGACAAATTATGTAAACTGACAATGGTTTTCTGAGTGTTCCTGAGTCCTCACAGTAATATCCTTTACACAATGATGTCAGGTTTTAATGCAGAGCCACCTGAGGGATCAAAGGTCACAAGTGTTCGGTGTTGGTTTTCAGCCTTGTCGCTTTAGTATAGCAAGTTCTTCAGATTCTTTGAATGTTTTGATTATATTATGGACTGTAGATGATGAAATCACCAAATTGCTTGCAATTGAATGTTGAGAAACATTGTCTTTAAACCGTTGGATGATTTTCTCACAGAATTGTTCACAAAGTGGTGAACCTCGCCCCATCTTTGATTGTGAACGACTGGGATGGTCCTGTTATACCCAATCACGATATTAAACTGTTTAAGATTAACCTGTTTACCTGTGGAATGTTCCAAACAGGCGTTATTTGTGCATTCATGACCTTTCCCAGTCTTTTGTTGCCCCCGTCCCAACTTTTTTGGTACGTGTTGCAGGGATCAAATTACAAAAGATTGTATAATTTCAAAAAACAATAAAGTTTATCAGTTTGAACATTAAATATATTGTCTTTGTGATGTATTCAACTGAATAGAGGTTGAAAACGATTTGCAAATCAATGCATTCTGTTTTTATTTACATTTTACACAACGTCCCAATTTCAACGGAATTGGGGTTGTAGTTTTAGTCATGAGAGGAAAATTTGGCAGGCAATGATGCCGGCACAATGGCTGGTTTTACCCTTGGTTGCATGGTGACAACAGTCAATCTACAAGCTCGTCGTTTAGTTCTACCAGATCTATTCTCACTACAATGTTGTCTAATCTATCATCAGTATGATTACTCTTGGCATTCCCCTGTTGGTCAAACTGCACAGTCATGATTGAAAGTACATCCAGAAAATTATAGTGTTTTTTAACTCAGACGTGAAACGGGAAGTGAGCACGGCTGTGTGCTCTCGTACCATTTTGCCTGCAATGTAGTCAAAAATCACTGTAAGGATCTAAATGGAGGGTGCTTTTAACAAAAAACATGGATTATTTAGAGAAAATGGCGTAGAACGTTTTTGTTTTGAATGGATCGCAATGGAGTGGAGGCAAACGTTATGGGATATGAGATGAACGATAGAAATCTCCCCAATAACCGAGACGTTGTAATGGTGAGTGTGGGGCTGGGGCTGGGCCGCTGGGCGCTTGTTTATATGCATAACCAGTAGATAGTAGATGGACAGATACGCGGCTCTGGTGTCGGCCCGGGTGGTGGCGCTAGAGCCGCACCCATGCGGTCTTAGCGATAAACGTGTTACAGTAGTTTTCGTCATCGGAAAAAGGCAAACGTCGACAAACTTTTTTTTTTTTTTGGTAAAACCCTTACCTGGTAGGCCTCCAGGGCGTCCCACTTCCACAGCATGTCTTCGGCGCCGCCGCCGCTGGGCAGGATGCCCTGGGAGCGGTAGGAGAGGCCGAGGGAGGCCGAGGACGGCTCCCCTTGCTGCAGCGTCTCCTCCAGGCCCGGCAGCTGGCTGCTGTCCAGCGTGCAGATGTTGCAGGAGGCCAGCTTGGCCCGCTCCGAGGGCTGACCGCCGCCGAGCTGGTCCAGGATCAGCCGCGCCAGCACGCTCAGCACGTGGGACTGGTAGCTGCGCAGGCCGGGGGCCTGGAAGGCGTGCAGCAGCGGCCCCACCACCGAGCGGGGGTCCATGCAGCAGCAGATCCCCACCGCCTGCACGCCGGCCAGGACCTGGAGGACCGCCGGCCCGCTGGGGGAGAGGCGCTGCAGCAGCCGCAGGCACTGGTGGGCGCAGGCGGCCAGGCAGCAGCAGCGCTCCGGGTAGCGGACCACGTCGCCTCCCCCCGGCTCCTTCCCCTCGCCCCCCTCCTCCTCGAAGGGGTTGCGGCGGGCGGCCTGCTTGAAGGCGGAGACGGGCAGGCCGGAGAGGTCTCTGTGGTGGTGCAGGAAGTGGGAGTACTCGCAGCGGCGGTGGCGCCGCCGGGCGCACACCGACTGGTGCAGCTGCTCGGACTTGGCCTTCTTGACGGCGCTGACGATCTTGAGGACGCCGGCGATGAGGCCGCGCAGCCTCTCGGCGGCCTCGCCGCCCACCTCGGACGACTCCCTGGCGCGGCTGAGCCCCTCCAGCCGCAGCACGGTGGCCTCGAACAGCTCCAGGCCGCGGTGCTGCACGAACTCGTGGATGAGCTCCAGGGCCTGGCTGAAGAAGAACGGGTTGGGGGTGGAGGCCTGCAGGCAGCCCAGCAGCACCTGCAGCACCCCCTCCAGCAGCTCCGGCAGCAGCAGGGCCCGGTGGCGGTAGCGGGAGAAGGAGAAGTCGTCCTGGACCTCCTGCAGGGTTTTCTTGGGCCGAGGGGCGAACGGGTCGGCCTGCCTTTCTAAGCAGCTGCGGATTTTCAAGGTGGCTCGGAGGAGGTCGGTCAGACTGCGCCTGAGGCTGTCCGGCAGGGTCTCGCTCTGTCCCACGTCTACAGACATCAGGTGTAAGATGGTGCGCAGGAGCATCCTCTGGACCAGGGCGATGGGCTCCTCCGTCCAGCCCCCTGCCAGTTCCTCTGCCCCGGCTCCACCTCCTCCTCCTCCGCCACCCCCTCCTCCTCCTCCTCCAGCCCCTGGCCCACAGCAGTCTCCAAACTCCGTGAGGATCTCGGTGAGCGTGGGCACGACGCTCACTGCCAGGCCAGGGTTGTGGTTGATGCTCATGTCAAACTTACAGACCTTCTCCAGTAAAGAAAGCAGCACGTGACAGAGGTCAAAAGGCGAGTTCTCCATGCGATTGAAAATGGACATTGCGGCCGGGTCGGTAAGTGTTTCGGTGTCCAGCATCTGGGATGCGGCGGGGGCTCGCGGATGGGGATAGGGCGCGCTCATGGTCTCCGGTGTGGCGGGCGGCGCTTGCGCCGTTTCCGAACGATGATGCTGACCGCTCACGCGGATGGTAGAACCGTGAGAGCGCCGGTTCCGCACCCCGCCCTGACCTGGTGTGGCTTTGTCTTCAGAGTTCCCCTCTGAATCCGAGGTAGAAGAAAGCTGGGATTTGCGCGCATCTCTCACAGAGTATTTCTGCGCGGTTCTGCGCGAGCGCCGTGACTTCCATGAGCCGCTACTGGTGCGTGAGCGCTTGTCAGAGTTCTGAGCATCTGTGCTCGTCTTCTGTCCTTCTCTACAAGGGATAGCCTTCACCTCCCGGCTAAGGAACACTTCCAACAGGGACGGCAGGGTGAAATCTGTCGGCAAACACACTTCAGTCAGCATCACAAAGCCTGAAGGTATGTCGTTCTAAAAGTGATTCAGGGAAGGAAAGACGATGGAAACAGAAAACCTACTGTACGAGCTTGTACTGTATATTGCATATTTCTGGTCTACAACACCCCACATCCAAATATGTTTAGTTCAGGTTATCGCAGCATGATCTAGTGTGACAAGACTAGCGTTGACTCCCAATCAATGGAATGGGGAATTGCTCATTCTACGTCAATAGGATAGTTCCAATGTGCTATGGAGCTATAGCCCATTACATTAATCCCGCTTTGCAGCAAGAACAAAGCATGTCTGCATTCTCTTCTTCTACAGCTCAGAGTTATACTGTAGTTTACATACAAATACTGTATCTCTTAGTATCTAAAGCCCCATTCGCACGGGATTAGTATTACCCCAGGACCTCAGGTAATATGGAATAATCACCGAGGACGTCTGTGTTTTTAATCCCGTGCGAATCGACCATGTCTGTGATTTGGCCTGTAATTATTACAGGCCAAATTACCTACCATAATTCAGCCAACACCGGGGTCCAGGGGTAATACTTATCCCGTGCGAATCGACCACCTCGGTGATTTGGGGTGTAATGGAGTTTTTTTTTGTTTTGTGTTTCGTATTACCTTTCGATTTGGGGTGTAGCGGACTATTTAGGACCCCGTAGTTTTGTTTAGTAGCCTATTTCCTCTTCCTATCGCGCGCATTTCCAACCACACAACCACAATGGATGCAGCATCGATGTTATTAGTAATTCTGGACAGCGTTTTGGGAGGCGCATCTCCCTACAGGAGATTGGGATCCACCAGAGGACCCAACAAAAGACGAAAACGAAAACTTCTGAGACTGAGGCTACGTTTACACGGAGACTATCAGAAGACGCAAAAGTGGCGTCGCGTCTTCACTTATTATTTCGCGTCTAGACGAGCGTTCTCATGAGGAAATCTGTGTGCATACAGTGACGCAAAAGTGTGTAGAAATCCATTGGGCGCGCTGCCCTGTGCCCCCGCCGGGCGCACTTTGTCCGCGGCGGTGCTTCGCGACCGGCTCTGGGTCGGCCTGGAAGGGTCCGGCGTAGGGTTTAATACCGGGATCCCGGTTTCCCGGGACGCCCGGGTACAACTGACTGAAGTTCCAAACATCACTGATAATTAGACTATGCAGCGAGGGGGCTATGAACAGGAGCCCCGCGGGACACAATATTGGCGACACGTGGTCTAAATGCGAGCAGTCAAGACTCAGGACTATGGACCGCACGAATGCTGCATCCTCCTTCATTCATTTAATCAGATGCAGACCAGCTTATACAGCCTACAGTAGCAAAAATATGAACTTCTGAAGAGAACATTGAAATTCCCTATACTGCACGGACTTATTTTCCTCGCGACAGATTGTCCCTGTTCTACAACTTATTGTACATCACATGGCCACTCAGCAATGTGAAATAACTTACAACACAGGTAAAAAAAAAAAACACACCAGCGCTCTCTCTGTCTGTCTCTCCCCCCCATGTCCACCGAGGCTATTGATATTACAATATTACAATATATACAAAATAAGTTATATAACCTGCATCCCGTGACTTGTTGTCATGTCAGACAGCGACTAAAACATGCGTAGTCAACAGCGCTTCGTTTGCATTGATGAACTGGAAACACAGCTGCAATCAATAGTAGGCTATTAAATGCCCATACCAAATATTTGTTCGTCAAGCCTCAATCATCGTATCTTACGCGATGTACAAGAGCACTTTTGAGGCGCGTTATTTCTTTACTTATAAAGATGTGATATTATAAATGATATGCAACTCCACTTCATCCGATGGTCTGGGACGCAATGTGATCACGTTCACCGGCATCAGAATCAGAATTATTTTATTGTTTTCATAATGAATATAAATACTTTAATACTTCTTTTATATAATAAATACTTTCACATTTAATATAATATTAATAAACATATGGTAATGCAACTAACTATATAGTGTGTGTAGGTCTTCAGCCCTATTACATATGTCCGTAATTTCAAGTAAAACACAGACATCGCTTATCCAGTGCGAATCCGCCCTTGTGAAACACAGACGTCGGGGGTAATTTCCAATTACCTGAGGTCCTGGGGTAATACTAATCCCGTGCGAATGGGGCTTAAGACTATGTAAGTAACTGACAGTAAAACTTTGTTTAGGTCCAAGTCATGACCTTTGCTGCATATCATCGCATTCATCTCTACCCTTGTATTGCTGTCAGTCTTTACTGTGCTGTCACATAAAATTAATCTATATCTAAAAAAAAAAGACAAGTTGTTTTCCTCAAGTGAATCTTTGTATACGGTTGAATAAAGATCAACCAGTGGAAAATGATTTGAATGCTAAATAAAACCAATGCCTTTGACTAGATCAATTGATGTTTCCGCAAAACACTGCATTTATTCATTATCCGGTCAAAAAGAATAAATCAAGACATTCATTCTGAACCGCACCAGATTGAAAGCATGCTGCTTATATAACGTTAATGTACTATTAGCCCCATAAACACTGGATTTTGCATACTAATACTCAACTAATGAACATAGACCAGGATGAGCATTATAAGGTTCATTTACATAAGGGTAGTTATTCCCAGCTTGTTAAAAACAAAATCAGTACACACATATACAAATTAATAAAGGTAGAAATGTCTAGGCTCCATGTTAGAAAGGATTAACACTTCTACACTAAATGCCGGTGTCATCCTAAGGTCACAGGGAACGTACTGCAATCAGTGGTCTTCTGTTATGCAAGCTGGATGTGTTAAAACAGAGCTGCAATTAAAACTAGAGATCAGAAATTACAAACTAACAAATCTTCAATTAAACTCAAAGGAGATCTTCATTTTTTTTCAACAAAACCTATGGTCAAATGACTAACAACTGGCCAATTACAAACAGAACCAAAAGAGACATGGAATTAACACTCATGATTTTACCATGTATGTATGCTGTTCATGGTGTTAATTACATTTTCACACTGAATCAAACAGTGGAATGAGTGTCGTTTGATAAGGAACATCACATGTACCAAAGCGGTGGAAAAAAGAGAGGATTCCTACCAACCTTAAAACTTGTGCAATGTTGTTTGACACAGTAATTAATTTATCAAATAAGACATTGTCATTGATGCTAACATTTTTTACTTTTAAAAACAAAACTAAAAACAGAGACCATTGTTGAAGCTCAATGGATTGATTGAGCTGTTACAAAGGCAGTCAAAATATGTTCTAATTACTAATGGCAGAGCTCATGTCATGAGCCCCTGCAGCAGTACAGTATGCCCATCACATACAGTAAGACACCCCATACAGTATTTTAATATATACGGTTCAAATAATGTCTTCTGTTAGGGAACAAGTCCATCTCCAAGACTTACGGCACGGCTTGTGATCTCGGAGATCGATATATTTTTGAAAGAAGTCAGTGGAATATCATTTACCTGGGGCTTTCTCCTCCTGTACCGGAATCTTCCACACCAGCGGCAGCAGAGACAGCAGCAAGGTAAGCAGCTCCTCCCTGCAGGTCAGCTCCTGTAGAGTGGGTTCAAAACATGCCGACGTTATCTCTAGAATGCCCCACACACACACACACAAACACACAAAACACACTCACACTTTCCCTCCCATAGCAGCCGCTTCACTCTCTAGTCACACTCCCACGCCACGCCCCCTCGCCACTCCCACTCTGCCGACACACACGCTCTAACTCGGAGAGAGTATACAAATGGCACCCTGACTGGTCCATTTGGTTCCACTCGTGTACGCTCAGAGTTCAATTAACACTGAGGAATTTGACCGTTTATAGACCCAGACACCCAGATCACTTAGTGTTCCCTTAGTGTTTTGTTACCTCAATTTGTGCACATCAGTTATTTTAAGTCAATTAAACCCTCCAGACTTGTTAAACTGTATCTGACCTCGACCCTCTATTTGGACAGGCTTCTTTCCATTCACTTCAAACCAACACTAGGATCAGCTATCAAAAATAGCTAACCTACAAGCTAACTAATGACGGGTCCTTTTGTAGCTTGTACATAGTAGTAATAATACTGTATATTGCATTTTTATACTGTAGCACTTTTCTATGCACTACATGTATACTTAAAGCTCTTACAATGGTCCATTCATTCATACATCGGGAGGTGAAGCGGCGAACAGTTAACGCCAGGGGTAGCAATCACTGGAGGCTAGGTGGGGTTCAGTGTTTTGCCCAAGGACACTTCGACATGTAGACAGCCGAGATTTGAACTACCGTACCTTGGATCAGTGGACGACCTGCTCTCCTAAGCCACAGCTCAGATCTGTTAATTTGGGCTAATGTTTCCTCCAGAGTATGGATGCCGGGTTTCAATGTCAACCGCTACAAACAAACTAAAAGTCTAAATGACAAGGGTAGCGTGTGGAGACCACCCCCAAGTTAACCTCTGTAGATGTACTAGAAAGTCATATCACCATTCAGATTCATTAAAATGCTTCATTCATTGAAACATTGAGAGCTGAGAACTGATTCTACACAGTCTGACAGTCATGACAGTTTTATATCATTGGTTCTCTAACCATTTCATGTCAAGGACCTCGAATAATTATTTCTAATTAATTAGGCACCACCCATCTGAAAATACGTTGTTCCAGGAACCGCACGGCAGCAAATATTCGAGTGAAAATGTTTGCTGTGAAAGAATATGATATAAAATGAAAAAGTGTCATTTTCAACACCTGGCAACTTTCTACAGTAACTGTCCTGGCCTTTAGTGATCCTTGTAGATCTACCCAAAATGGAAGAGGTGGCACTAGAGCAGGGGTGCCCACACTTTTTTGACTTGAGAGCTACTGTCAAAATGACCGGCTCAACAAGATCTACACATCAAAAAGAAAAAGAAGAAAAAAAATCAATTTCAAGGCCCCCAAGAAAGTTTGACTTTGAAATAGTGGTGAAGGTGTTACTTGCTATAATAATGTTTAAGAATAATGCACTTATAATGAAAAATGGAGGGGGAGAATTGGAAGGTTTTCTTGTATATGCTACTACTGACGTTTGAAAACAGTATTTGGGCTTTGACTTGACAGTTTGTGATGTTGAATTTAGTCTCTTGCCCCCAAAACTAAGAACTTTCACATGTTTGTCCACAATTGGGAGACATAACTGGCAAAAAGTTGGTCAAAATAACAATTATTCTCCATTTTCTAACTGTGTGGACTCTTTTCAGATGTTTAAATATCATTAAATATCATTAGACTCTTGAGAGCAGTAAAATGAAACCAAATGGACCCATAAGGGTCCATTTGGTTTCATTTTAACGCTCTCAAGAGTTACAGATCTAAACATTTTAGGGGACTGTCATGTGATCTACCTGCCTGGCCTGTGTGATCTACTGGTAGATCACGATCTACCTTTTGGGCACCCCTGCACTAGAGTTTCCTGGATTTACCCCGTATGCAGATGTCAGGCTGGTGTCAGCGAGCAGTGTGGGGGTAATGTAACATCTACATGACACAGCACTTCCCTGAATCAACTTCCAAGTCCTACAGGACCCCGCTGTGGTCCAGGGGCATTCCTCACGAGGGAGAGACAATTTGTTCCCTCATGTGTGAATTATAAATAAACTTTACTTGGACAACGCAATCGCCATAACCTATGTCCTGCAAATCACATGATAACACACACATACACACACAAACACACACACAATGTGAATGAATCCATGATGATTCGTGTTAGTTCAGGGTTAATGTAAAGCACAGTTTAAGCTAAGTTTTATGTGTAGTACATTAGCAGGGTCCCCTCAGGAATTGAAAAAGTGTGCCCTGCCCTCACCATGGTGCTCACAATAGTCTTGGGCGGTATTGATTTTTTAATATCGGTATTGATAATGTGTTAATTAGCTCGATATTCGATATTACCGGTATTGACGGCAATCAGAGTTGGAACGCTCCACCAGTCACCTAGTTCTCAGAATTTGTGACATTGAAGGATCAAAAAGCCTAAATAGGGAAAAACTGGAGTTGGAAATACATTGTTTCCAAAAAGCCTAGCCCAAATAAGGGCTAGTTTAGGCATGTGTGTAACATGAAAATTGTTTGTATAGTTACAATTAAAAGTCTCATTGCTCATATTTTAATACAATACAGTATAATGTCGGTATTTGACGATATTCGGTATTCGATATTTTTCACAGACCCAACGATATTACTCGGTATTGATTTCCAATATCGCGATAAACGGTAATACCGGTATATTGCCCAAGACTAGTGCTCACAATAGCATATTTTGCCATGTATTGCGACATACAGTTTTATTGATATGTGTAAAATGTGAGTCTATTCTAGAGATGCTCCGATAATAGGTCACAGATCGGCCAATATTCAAGCAATTTATGCTTCTGTGATCGGCAAATTACACTATCTGGAGGAACTCATCTTTCGTACTGTACCATTTAAGTGGTATAAATGTCAATCATATAATATCGTTATATATATATATATATATATATATATATATATATAAAAATATATATATATATATATATATATACCGTAAAATACCAAATAGTAGCCCGGGCTGTTATTATGCAAAATCCATTCGGACCCCGGGCGCTTATAAGGTACTGGGCTGTTATTTGCAGTAGGCTGTTATTTATTTTTGCACCGTCCTGCACAGGGCCATTATTTGATTACAGTTTCTGTTGAACATGTTTTTAGTGCAAAATTAAAAGGTATAATAAACATATGTATAGCAGGCAAAGTTATTGACTTTTTGATTTAATATTTAGAATAGAAGACCTTATAGGCAGCATTGCTTAATAGATCTGACCTAGATTCAGACTGGCATGATTGACTGTAATTACTTAATTGGTTGCACACTGCACAGCTGTGTAACTTTTCACATTTTAGAATATTGTAATGTATAGCCTCAGTATATTCTTTCAAATGAGGTTTGGCCTTACAGAATACATGGTGGTCAGTTTTTCAATCAAATCAATCAAATGAACCGCTGGGGAAGCACCTAATAATTAAGACAAGAGTAGGGCCGTATACGTGTGCTCGCTCTAAACTGCGTACAGGACGATTCTCTCTTCATATTGTTTGATGAAGTCATATAAAACGTGACCTATAGCTATACCCAATGGAAATATAAAATATATAAAATATACACTGTGTTGGCGAGTAGGAATTACAGCAATCGCTTGAAAACCGAGTGAGGAAGGGACATTTGAAATCTCAACTTTTATCTTATCTCATCGCATTGGAGTCAATGCGCTGCGCTGACGCTTGGATTCAGTATGGTGAGTGCGTGTGCGCAAACGTAGATCCATGCACAAAATGACAGTAGACCTAAACATTTGACAGAATACCCGGTCTGAGTTAAAAAAAAAAAAAAAAACGTTGTATTGTGGCTGTGTATGGCAGAATTAAACATGTATTTTGGGGAGGTGGAGAACTGCTGTCGCATTGTGACATGCGATATGCTGACGGCATGGTGCGCGTCAGGCAGAAATGAGGAGGTCTACAAACGCCATACAAATAGTATTTAATATGTTTGCAAATAACAGCTCATGGGCGCTTATTTGGAAGTGGGCGGTTATTTGGACGAGGCGGTTATTAAGCAAAATGGTGTGGGTACATGGGCTGTTATTTGGTAGTGGGCGGTTGTTTGAGTAAGGGCTGTTATTTGGTATTTTACGGTATATACATATACATATATATATATATATATATATATATATATATATATATATATATATATATATATATATATATATATATACAAGTATAATATCATTTTGTGACATTACTAATGATCATCTCCTTCCTTCCCACACAAACAGTAGCAGTTATTACATCATGGTTTTGGACATTTTCAAATTTGCCCCTTACTTAGAGGATTGATATCGGTATCGGACTTATCGGTATCGACCCTGGAATAAGAAAATCAACCAGGGCTCGGTCCCAAAAAATCTGATGAGTGCATTCCTAGTCTATTCAAATAAAACATGGTACCAGCTGCTCCTTTGCCATAGTAAGACACAGTCAAATCCAGAGTGTTCTGGATTTTGACTGTAATTCATACATGGTTGTTTGGTGGTGTCCCATGCCGAAAATGTATAAGCTCACACTTGATGATGACTGTCCATTTGCAGTACAGGACACAGCATTGTGAGTATAAATTGAGACAGAACCCAGGAATAGAAAGATGTTCTCTACCCACATACAGCACCATTTTGACATGTTCAAATTAAATTACACCTAGTGCTGATGAAATGATGAAGTGCCATGTCACCGCTTACTGACGGGAAAGCATAAAAGAAACGAAGAAGTCTCTTAGTCATCCCAAGACACATGTGTTCAGACACATGGTTGCCAGACAGGAAGCAAGGACTCATCACCACAATGGCATGAACCCTGGACTAAAAGCCTAACCAGCTCACTCCTCATGAGCATGTGAATTCATGTGCTTTAATGCAGTTGAACTATACAGTGTGGATTATATGTCCATCCAACTGTGTGCCCTCTGCAATATACATTACATAACATGATTGCATAATACAATAGTGGTCCACACAGATGAGGATGAGGAGAAAGTAATATTTTGTGAAGAATCAAGGAAAGCAGACTATTGCTAAAACTGGGATCATCACGGCAAATTATTTTCTTTCCACTCATAACTTGCGCAAAAGAGCCTCACCCGATGTAAAATATTTTTTGTTAATATTTTTTGTTAATATTTACAGTTTCAACTGGTAATTTCTCCGGTGTAAAGTTAACTCACCCGAATACTTTCAGTGTACAAAACCAGGACCAACCCTTTAATCAAATCACAGCTGTAATGCATAACTGGATCTTTGTGTGAAAACTCTAGCTTCCCCACTGAAGTGCACACATCGAAACCAACCATAAAAGCTCTCAGCTCGACAGCCAATAAGTGACATTACAAGAGATAAAGCATGTACAATTCTTGGCCAAAAACCATGTAGGAGTTCTATTGACAAACATCTGCGAAACTACATATTTTACATCCAATAATGCAGCCATCACAGGTGGCATATTTTGTTCTCATTAATGGAGACCTTTTGACCATAGAAAAGAACAGCGATGAGCAAGCAGGATTCCCTCCTAAAGAAAGATTGTTTCAGAAATTGAAAGACAAACTTAATGTCATTTTGATATTTGGATTCACATACATTTCATTCCCACACGTGACATAACCGAATTAAATATTTTTGCAATTTGGGGTTGCACTGCCATAAGTGGCAGCAGTCACAGCATAATATATTTATGACTAACAAAGTTTGAGAGATATTGAAAAGCCTTAAGCCCTTTTCATACTAAAGGGTCACCAAGCAACTTCCCTGTGTCCAATGGGTTTGTTTTAAGCTCAAGGGTCAAATAATAATGGTTAATATTTGTGGGGGACTCAACCAAATGCTTGTGGTCGAGAGGTGATCTCCGCAGAGTGGGCACTGCCTCTGCTGGATCTGCATTGTACTGTTGTGAGACCTGCTTCGATCTCAACTTCCCAACAATAAAACAGATATTACTGTCTAAAACAATTACAAATCTGTCCCATACTAGGCTACACAAAAACAATACATTCACATAAAAAACACAAGCTGCTGCTGTTCCCCACAACGCATCACATGCTTGATGAGCTGCGTCTCACAACAACACACAAGGACAGAGGGAGGACGCACCACGCCAGAAGCCGGTGAGGCTCAGTCAGATTATGTATCCGCCGTGCGAGGCTCATTTCCCGGCCGCACAACATATCCATGTCAAGGACCTCCAATATTTACAAGCTACTTCGGCCCTAGCTGTGAGGGAACCATGAATCGACTATTATAGAGCCTAACTAACTTCGGGTCTGGGACCTTCCCAGACACTGACTTTATTCTGTGTCTAAATAGGTATGAATTGCCCCTTACAGTACCTCTGTCTGATCCAATCAGACTTTCATTTATACCAACATGTACAAGCCTAATTGCCATGTCTAATAGACATGTCTAACTAAAAGGGCTTAAGTGAATAAACCAGACTAATCAATTTAGCTGATTTTTTAAAAATTATAATTTACTAGAAGTGCATCATGTTGATTTGATAAAAAATAAAAATAAACAAATATTATCAGAAATAAAAGCCAGGCTTACTTAACTATTTGATTAATCTAAAAAGTAATGAACAGAATAATCACAAAGATAATAATGGATGGTTGCAGCACATACTGGCTTTGGTGTGTGCCGGCTGCGTGGGCCGAGGCGTCAGTGTCAGTGTGTAGACAGAGATCTGTCTGCGTAACACTGGGGTCAGTCAGAGCCTGTCCCCAATTAAGACATGGAACAATACCTGCCTCTGTGGATGAACCCATGCCTACCAGTTAAAATGGTCACCTAAATAGCATAGCATACTTACACAGACGGACGAACAGAAATGAGCACTATAAGATATGGAATGGCGGCCGTTTCCCCTACCACAGTTGTTTTGATTCCTGTTAACAGTCATGGCAAAAACAAGCACAAGTCCTCATACTAGTACAGTATATATGTACAAAAGATTTGCCCTAACCAATGTGCCTTTGCCTCGTAGTGCTTTCATTATGACACCAACGATTGCCCTTTTAAAGTGTATAACAATTTGTAACAAAAACACACCAAAATACATTGATAATTGCAGAGCTCTGCCTTGTTAGCTGGTAGCTTTGGAAGCATAAAATAGGGGCAAGTGATTAAAAACAAGGACAATATCAAAAAGTTCACACAATATCAAGTCTCTTGTTACAACATCAATATAATACAATATGTATTTGTCTATTGTTAGGTCAAAGTTTGCACAGATGACCACAGCCTGTTGCATGTGGGGCAGCCTGGTTAAGGAGAGTCGCTAACCCTGTAGCTTTGTACAACGTTAACCCGGAACTGTTGACATCTGTTCCAGGAGTAAATTCCCCCAAGCAGAGACTAGCTAGCTACTGTAACCACTTAGCAAGAAGGAAATAAATGCATTATCCGCATACCTAGCATCCCCTTTCTGGAGTGTCATAAAAGACAAACATTCTGCAAAAACAGCAGGTTAACAAGCTCACAAAGCACTGCAACTTGTTATCTGCTTGTAGATCGACTAAAGTAAATCTAATCTAGGGGTAAAAGGAGTGAGTGTGTGTGTGTGTGTGTGTGTGTGTGTGTGTGTGTGTGTGTGTGTGTGTGTGTGTGTGTGTGTGTGTACTAGTTAATCGCGAGTTAACTCAGCCTTGAGTGCGAGATTAACTCACAGTAAAACCAAAGGCCAAGTGGGTCTATTTGGTGCAATTTCGCCAAATGCAGGTGAATAATTGTTAAATATCTGCATCAGTTAAGTTACTTTAAAATAATTCTACACAATTAGAGAATGTAGAAAACGTTCTACAAAATGTGCATGTTCGCTCCCAGCGATAACATCAAATTGTTGACAAATTATTGAATTTAGGTCTGGAAGTCTAAATATGGCCTCAAATGGTGGTCTGTGGCTCAAATGAAGAATAAATAATTGACCTTTATATGAATATTCTTGAAAAACATTAATTTAAGGTATATTTAGAACTCATAAAAATATGCGATTAAATTGCGATTAATCAAAGATTAACTATGGGCAATCGGTGTGGGAGATGCATTCAAAGCTGAAGATATGTACTGTAAAATTATTCCAGTTGTGAGATTGTAGATTTGTTGTTTTTTGCCAGAGCATCCGTGATGCATTTGTGAGTCTTGTGTTGCAATTTCAACTTGTGTTGAAGTTTGCAGATGGGGGAGCAAGAAATTAATGGATGGAGCAAATGGAGCAGCACTGAGCAGTGAACACTGCAAATGGAGAGACTTTTACAACACTGTCGCAATTCTTACACTTAATATAGATATGGCAAAAAAGGCCAATCCACCAGTTCACTATGTGAAGCACTGTGAGCTGCTACAGATCACAACATGTGATTACTAAATTGTACGTTTTTCTGCCACTTTTTAAAGGTAGGGTGATTTCACTTTTGTCATAATCACCCCAAAACATTTTTTTTCTGTTAAAATGCTCTATTATGAGGTGTGCAGACCATATAGGGAGTTTCCCCCTCCCCCACGTTAGCAGAGGAGCTAATAAAAGTTCCCCAGGTGGAGGGTGAATTCTCCTCCAATCAGGATCGAGCAGCAGGTTCACATAGTGTAGCTACTCTTGGGCGCCCCTAGTGCACCAGGCTGGTACTACACCATGAATTTCAAATCACTTACCCTACCTTTAAAGTATAAAAATATCCAATGAATTTTGGCCACAGGTAAAATCGATAGTTTTGGTCCTAGACAGTAAGCCTAAAATCTAAATGTGTCGTGACGCATTGTGAGCTTGCAGAGCAGAATTGCAAAGCGATGGATGACAGCCCTAAGATCTGACCTGGTCAATGATGGAGTCCAGGGTGCTGAGCAGCAGGAATCCGCGCCCCCTGACCAGGTACTCTCCCAGCGCCACCATGTGGCTCTCCTCCTCATCGTCCTCTCGCGTCTCTGCCCGCTGGGCCACCGCGCTGCACAGCTGGTGCACATCAGTCAGGAACTCCCTCGCCAGAGTGTTGCTGGCGCCACTCATGTCTGAGCTGAAAGGACGGGAAACAAACTTTAAACATTAGGATGTAATTCCTGTACCTGCGCCCAGACTTGAATATAAATATACTGTATACGCCTTGGTTCGTTCCGTTTGTATTGCGGCAGGTTGGCAGCACATGCCAGCTTGCGCAATTCTCGTCTTAAACAAACCGCTGCGCTCTAACCATCCACTTCTGAATGCACCTTTACAATGCAAATGCAGTTGAAAGCAATAAGTGAGGGAAACGCTGGGAATGACTCAAATCCCCAGAGCAAGGTTTGCTGTAATGTAAATGCAGGTTACCCAATTAGCTTTCCCCAAAGGTAAAACGATGCCTAGGCTAGGGTGGCATTTTTAATTATTAGTAATTCATTACTTGATGCGGATGACCTATATGACAGTTGGCAGAAACATGATTTCCTTCCTTGATGCATTAACAAGCGTCAACAAGCAACAGTTGGACAATGGACACGGACACACACCTCTCTTATGCAGTAAAACCACTGTCCAAAAAGCATTTTCTGACCTAAAGCGCTTTAATATGAAGGAATATGATTAAGGAATAGGTTAGAAAAGAAAAGTCTCTGAACACAATATTTTTTATCTCAACTTGGTTAATCCACAAATCTTCTATTAAGGTTTAGGTGTCCTGTCGTGCCTATTTCACTACAGCTTTGTTTTCTTGTCTTGTCAAGTTGCTAGAGATTTTAGGAATGGTGCAGCACCAGGGCAAAACAGCTCTGCAGGAAACGCTGAAGCTCACATTGCATATCACAGGCACCATACATGTGACATGTAAACAACTGCCCAGTTTCCAATGATATTCAATTACAGGTAAATTGGGGATTAAGACCAAAATAATTGTAAATTGCATTATTTTGCCCTGACGTGCACTGACGGTTAACCTTGCCCTATGCTGGGATTCATCATTCAAAATTAGCAGAAATCATCCTCCCAAATGTCCTGTGCACGACCCAGTGTTCCAAAACAGTCCATTTCATTAAGTTTGTTCAGAAACCTACAAAGTTGAACCATGTGAAAATAATTACGCTTGACTACGTGCCACGAACAATGTTTGGGAAATGCTAAGGACACTGATAAGTACACAGGATTATATAGTCGGTGTGGGGCAGAAGCATTGCATCTTTGTCAACCCTGTATGTTTTTTATGTAAAAACATAAAACCTACAACATTTCAACCAGACAACTGTGATAGTACACTAATCTTGCCCCAATAATTTAGGCCAAGCCAGAAATTACTGCAGCATATTGTGCTAATATGTAAAAGCAAAATTTAAATTCAGAATTTACTAATGGCATGTAACCTGCATATGACAAATGCCTGTGTTCGTGTGTGCACATTTAGCTACATCGATTACTTACTAACTACACCATCCAAGCAAAGACAGTATTTGAAACAGATTCATGTGTTACCCATGCCTCAATCACCTCCCCAATCAGTTGGTTTTATTACGATAAAATGCACTACCGGTAGTCACAGTTGTGCACTACCGGTAGTCACAGTTGTGCTACTAAGAACAAAAAGAATAAATTTACATATCTGGAAATGTCCCCTAAATGCCCTTAACTCACTACTACAATAGAATGAGACATTTTATTGCCAATGTAACACAAATATCAAAGACAGAGTGCACATACCGGTAGTACAACAGACCAATAGTGTCTCCATTTCATTCCCCCCTTAAGCTATAATCACAAAACACATTTATAGCTATAGTTCCTCTATTACAGTCATTATCAGCTCACCAAATATTGGAACCACCAGAGCTTTTATTCCATTCATCTTGCTGTATATGGTCCACGCTTAACTGTGGCTCTACGGGCTGTGTCCGCATACCTCCTCACAGGAGCCATGACTGCATTTTCTGTTCTTCAGCACAAATTCCATTAAATTGGAATTTCAAATGGAAGCTTTCCAGATTTGGAGTTGATCAGCGTATCACATGAAAGCATGTGATGTCACATGGTCACTGGGACTGGCCTCAGGCATATAGACAAGCCCCCATTGCCCTCTGCAAGACCTCCACACTATCAACACTACAATAGGTTTTCCATAAACTATGAGACACCATGTCTGCTTAAATAAAACAAGTGCTAGTTGCCAGTTCTTGCTTTTACGGAGACTTTGCATCTGCGATAAACTCACAGATCCTGAACTGCACTTTGAAAGCCAGGATGAGATTTCAGATCTCAACAGAAGCATGGCCCCTGACTTGTCAGTGTGAATGTTGTGAATACATATACAGCCAGTGCCAATGAATCCACTTGGTTGGTGACAATTTTGAATGCACTAGGACGACCTGATGAGGATGACCTCCTTTCTCCTTCACTTCAAAACACACACATTAATCTTCACCTCATATCATCTTCCGCATCAGAGCCATTTGAAATGATAAAATCTGATTTGATTCCTTACTTTGGGTTATTATACCACCAGATTCCCTGTGAAAAATTAAGAACATGAATTCTATAAATAGATCAAGAATTTCTGGAGCAAATACATTTGTGGAAGTTACACACACAATTCTGATACAGAAATCCAGTGCTCCAATTCTAAGCTAAATATAAAATACTGTAGATGCAGTTGCCCCCTACAGGCGGTGATGAATTGATCCATGACATTATTTTAAGTCCCCTTACATGTCTAGATTTATGGCCACTGTATGAAAATGGCCAGAGAACGTTCTGGACAGAAATCAAATTAAACAGATTGCTTATAAAAGGATGCATTGTACCCAAGGTTAGGCAACACTGTGGCCAAAAGTAATACTCATATTATCTTAATGTACTCCACATTCTGACAAATTAAACAAGTAGAAAGTTATTTGGTGCCCGCTTGAATGTACAACTAGAGTGTGTTGTCCATGAAATCTTTCATTAGCCACCAACACAAACCACTATCAACAGATATGCTTTGATCATTCAAACAGCAGGGCGATGCCTAGAGAGACTCAACCACACTTGATTAGCTAGAGGTTTTTGGAGAGATATTGCACTTGACAATTAGGTATGCAGACAAATAACATCAAAGGAAGGCAGCAGACTAGGAATATACAGTATATTTGTGCATGAAAATATTTTGGAAGGCAATGGATGGATCATTCCATGATTCACATTTATTAAAGAGGGGGTGCTGTGATTTTTGTATTTTTTCCAATTTTGTACATGTTTAAGAGGTGAGTGTATATAAATAGATTTTTTATGTTTTTATGTGCAATGATGTCTTCCCTTTGTATTTAGGGTTTCTTCCTGGGGACTGAACCTTTCGTTTCGAACGTGCCAATGGAAAAAAAACTTCTCCCCCTTCATCATGCAACTAAAGCTGTGGGTGTGGCTTCAGTTCAGCTGGATCTCCACCCATCATTCACTGGCACCCACCAGGCAAACCAGGCATATTTAATGAACTGGTAGGGTGGAATCATAAAAATGAAAGTTTAACAAACACTGTACACTTTTTGGGGGGAAAAAAAATCTTACTTCATATCTTAGTTTCATATAATATTAATACCTGATGATCATGTTTTAGGTTAGAAAAAATGGCTCTCCATCCTTAAAAAGCAGAGGTCCCCAATGCTTCGATTTAAGTGAACAAAATGAACCTACCAGAATTTCAGAGCATCCTTATTGCCATGGCCGTGGAGCTGCCGCGCACAGTGGAAGAGACAGAGAAAACTCTCCAGACACTGCAAGCTAACCTGATGAGAGACCAGGAAACACACAATGTTAGACCAGGAGTAGCTGAAAAACAATCCATGAAATATAGTGTGTGCTCCATTTCAAGTACATCACAGAACCAAATACAGAACACATCACATAATGAGTGTCTGTATACACTCATTATGTGTCTGTATACACACTAATATGATGTGATGAACAAGCACAGGCGCACACATAAACGCTCAAAGTTCATTCAATATTTTACAGTGATTAAACAGACAAATAACCGGTTTAGCATATACAGTATATCAGCCAATATTTTACTTTAGACCAAATTGGTATCAGCAATTATGCATCTGATTTGTAACCACTTCCATCCTGATATATTATTTTGGGAATGTCACAGTGTGAATGTTCTTAAATAGAAATGTTAATCTTTCTTTTTTATGTGTTTGCAATGTAACACATTTTGTGTACAGTATTGTGAAGTGTACATACTTTTCTTTTGGTTAACTGTGATTTAAGTCTCCCAAGATAGGGACGCCATTGGATCAAAAAATATGGCATCGGACATCGGTTAGACTTCAACAGGAATAGCAAGTTAGCAACTATGACATTATACAGTACCTATAATGACTTTATTATACAGTAACTAAATCATGTGGTGAAATCACTCAGTTACAAGAACACGTAGTCCCATATACCAGCACTCTCTCTCTCTTTTACAAATAACTCAAGAGAAAAAGACATACAAATGTTACCATTTCAAGATTTAGTAACCTCACCACCATCTAATCATCTTTCTTAGCCATAAGCAATATTTCAAGTGTGAACGAAAAATTAAGATATAAAAGTTATCGATTGTATTCATGCCCCTTCTGAGATTTTGAACAATTAAACAATGGTCCCAGCATTGACAGATGAATTTCCGGAAGCATTGTTTGCCCGCTGTTAAAACATACCCTAAATTCTGAAATCTAAAACAATAAAACAGTGGTAAAAAAAATAATGGTTCCTGTCTAATACCCCCAGGCTAGATTGTCCTTAATTTCTTGAGTCGCTGACCCCGCGCACGCTTCCTTGAATGTTCGGAAAAGCCTTTTTTTGCAGGCAAGGTTGTTACTGTGTGAGTGTGTTTAATACCTTTCTGGGCATAATGGGATCTCCACAAGCCCTTGTCCACCCGACCCCTTCCCCTTATCCCTGTAGATAAACATGCTACACAGGAGAATCTACCGAGAGGCAAGTTCTGTTACTTGTCACTGCTAATCTGACACCACTGACTTGATTCATTCAACCCACGCCGCCACACTCGCTCACTGATCCGTCTACACTGTCTGTCTGGGTCACAAAGCGGAGATAGCAAATACTACCATGCACATACAAGTAGTCTGTTCTTGTTCTACAATAACCCCATGCATGGAGCAAGTAATGGTGAAATTAGCCTGGCCCAAGCTGACAGCATTTAGTCTAGAGGTGTGGGGTCCGGCGCAGCCAGGCCGTTAGATGCGATTTGATTTCACCGCCATGTCCCCAACCACGTCACATCATTTGAAGCGACGCCCACCTGGAAAGGTAGAAGACTTCTCCTTCTAGGCCTCCGTAGCTAACAACTTATTCCAGGCTTTCCCTTTTCGCGCAACGCAGACGAAAATGAAAGCCTGGTTGTCGAGGCTATGGGAAAATGAACGTGTGATCGATCAGTGAAAGCAGACTGCAACACACAACATTTTAAAATTTTAAATGCAAAGCTAAAACCAAGCACAAAAAGAGAGTAACGCTTTATGTGGTTGCCAAAGACATTATCAGAGGAACACACACACAGACACACTCCAAGAGTGCTCATCTCAGGCTTATATCTTTATGTCTTTCACTTACTGTATTTGTTTGTAGGTTTATTTTATACAGAAGAAACAAAGTCATTTATAAAAATGACATTCTCAGTTTTACTGACCATAACACTTTCTCAATATGCAGTGGATTTAAGGACACAACCCTCATAACGAAACTGTTTAGCAGTCGTCTGAGTGAGTCAGCTTCCTTCCTCTGTGTGTAACAACAGTGGAAGATCAAATGATTTTATTTCCTGTGTTTGTATGGAAATTTAGAGTTAGCGTTGGACTGTAAAATCAATACATCCAAAAGAGTTCTATACAGGCTCTCTCTCTGTGTGTGTGTGTGTGTGTGTGTGTGTGTGTGTGTGTGTGTGTGTGTGTGTGTGTGTGTGTGTGTGTGTGTGTGTGTGTGTGTGTCTAGTTCAAAGTAACAAATAGACACCAGTAAAATGACAAAACTTCCAAACTCTTAACACATAATCATGTGTCAAGCTTCCAAATGGATCCAATTCTAGTTCAGTGTAATTCACAGCTTGTGATAATCCTTTTCAATGATTAAACAATCATAAAATCTAAGCAAACTTGAAAATGATCCTCAGTCCCTGCACACTATTGTGTTTTCAGACCCAAATATCAGAACGAATTTTAGAGATGCCGGTCTTTCCAATTTATTTACAAAATAAAAATAAAAAATAAACAGTGTGCAAGCTTCATATATCTTTTTTTTCCTGCTACAAATGTCACAATTAATAGGCCTACAAGTAATCAGGGCATGTCTTATGTAATGTTTATCATTGCATAATTATATTTCACATCTACAGGAAAGAGAATACATACAGTAAAAAGAGATGAAGTGTGAGGGTACCAGGTTTCTGCTTGACAGTGACAAGTTGCATGACAAAAATGTTACAATGGATGACAGTTGTGATGCAGAGAGCAGTGACAGGAGAGTACAGTGTGCAGAGACTGACAGCCACACACACACTCACCAGAGTCAGTGGGCAGGAGGGAGGAGGGGGCAGTGAGGGTGGAGGGGCTTCAGCAGCTGAGGGAAAGCCCCCCCTCGCGCCCCTCCCCTCCTCGGGACAGCAGTGAGTTACCTCAAGGGAGGAGGGACAGGGAGGGTCACTGCACACCAGGGGGCTGAACAAGATCACACAGGAGACAGGAGGAGAAAGGGGGAAAGAGAAAAAAGAAATGCATGGATGAGACAGGCAAGAGGACAGGGGCAAAACATGGAAGCTGATAAAAACATGATGTGGTGAGAGAAATGAAGGTTACATCGGAAGATGAACAATAAAAAAAGGTAAAAAGGAAGAGTGCGGTTTGCAGAACTGCTTTGTGAGTGGATTAACAAATAACCAAGCTTAGCAGCGTAGAAGTGGAAGCCTTGCTGTCCATAGCACCACTTGAAATAAACCTGATAGCATAAAACAATCTTCTTACCTATTCATATGTTAAAAAGAAAGAAAGAAAAAAACTATATTCAGCGATAAGAAGGCATGTCTTCTCTTTTGGCCATCAGCGTAGCATGCTGGATCTCAACTCCACGACACTGTCTAAAGAAGTCCCCCAATGCCCGTTTTATCCTTAAAGTAAAAGTGAAACTAAATGTTTAGAGATAACACTCAATCAGTGAGATATTTCCCCTGTTTGGCTCTGATCTCATAGTGCCGTGTTCTGGACTTCTCACACAAGCCAGAGCCAGGGTTTGGCGAGATTTGATAACACAGCAGACTGCCAATGCCGATTGATCATTGACTAGAACTTGGCACAATAATCAACTCCTCACACAGACCATTTACCAGAGTAAGACTGGTAAGGACTTCTTTTCACGCGATTTCCATCATTCAGTTAGTTTTTGTAAGAGACAGCATAGAGGTAAGGTACTGTATATATACACATACGGTACATATATACTTGGTATATATGCTGTATATATAGTATGTGTAGTTGCAGGTATGTACATGATCTTTGCACAACACACACAGTTTAACTTTCAGCATAAATGTACAAATGAAGGCTCAATAAAAACATCAAAATAACAAACCCCCTCCCTCATCTCCCTCCCCCTCAACCTCTCTCAAAAATAGTTTCAGTTTTGATTTGATTGCGGGTGAGAAATGATACATAATAATAAACTTGATTTGTGTAGCACCTTTCATGACATAAAATGCAGCTCAAAGTCATGTATAGAGCAATAGACAAAAGAAAAGAACAAAACAAACCAAAATAAAATATTTTTTAAATTAAAAAGGCAAAACATTAAATATGCAATACAGTGAGTTCATAGGATAGGGTATAAAACATAATGCAATACAGTGGGAATGCATTAAAAGCGAGAGCATAAAAGTAGGAGCTGTGCTTTAAAAATGTCTACAGAGGCCGCCTGTCGAAGGTATAGTGGAAGTTCGTCCAACGCCATCGGCCTCTAGAAGCAAAGGGCTGCTTGGTGCACATGCTGTTGGCCTATTGCACTTCCCCCACCTTAGAGCGGGTGCACGTGGACATCTTGTTACCAGGGCAGACTGTTTTTTCCCCATCACTGAATGCATGAATGCTGAATGAATCACTTAATGCCTTAATAAAAGACCACCCCCCGACCCCCCAAAATGAGAAAGAAATCTCTCTATACTTTCTTTCACAGTTCTATGGTTGTAGAAAAGTTGACTTCATTATTTAATCTTCCACACACTTGAGACAATAGGACAGGCCTTATAATGCACAAATCTAATTATGTGGTGAGTAATACAATCACATCATTCTAATTTCCCGTAATATCATATGTTAAATTGTTTGCTGTATGAGGGCTAGCCTTTGGCTGCTGCATGGGAATTTAAAATACAATGAACAGTTTCCACATGAATCACTAGAGCTGCAACTAACGAGTATTTTCATAATAGATTCATCGGCCATTTATTTAAACGATTCATCGATTCATCGGATTATGACACTTCTTTGATGACTAAATTAGTTGACAACTAATAGAATTATCGATTCATTGATTAATCGTTGCAGCCCTACATACAGAAATTGTAATTAAATAAATATATAAACAAACAAACAAATCATGTTAAAATAATTAACTAAAAGTCAGTCTTTTTCTTCTGGGGTCTTTTACCATCCTAAATGTTAGTTTGCAAGTCAAGAGGATGTGGATTTCTATAGTTCCTCAAATCGTCCTCATCGTGATGGTGGTGGCTTTCATAGGTTCTTGACCCACAATGTGGGCCATGAGGGCGCTCTGGTCTGGAATCGGTGCAGACTTCTCCCTCCCTAACTTGCACGGGTCATTAGGTAAGCTACAACTGGACAGAGAGGCAGGGGAAGTTGTGATGTGAATGATCCTGTCCTCGTGAGACAGGGGACAGGGCGCTTACGGCTTATGTAATGCTTTTTCCGGTTGAGGTCCTTGTTGATCTAATTTGACATTTGGGTGATGAGCGTCATGAGGAGCCCCTAACGTTCCACATTTCCTCACAATCTGTGAAGAAAAGACCAGAGCCATTCCACAGAAAAAACGCACACAAGCAACTCCACAACTAAGACCTCTGCTTTTTGTTTGTTTTTACAGTAGTAGTAATATTTGTGAGAGATAATCAGCGGTTAGCACCACAAAGCATAGTTGTGTTATTCGCCCACACACTGTTGCACTCATTGGTAGTAAGGCTCAATGAAGCATGAGCAAATTAAGCAGGAAATGAAAATGCATGAAGGCATGAGGAAACGCTGTTTTCAGCAAGTGGCAATTAGTGACTGTACCCCCCCCCCCCCAGCCACAATTCAACAAAACCAACTCTCTTGGATTCTCTTCCTAGTGGACTGGACTATCTTGGAGTTTCTTACATTGTGGACAACTGGACAAAGGAGGTTTGTGTTGAACAGATCAGACTTGTGCCCACAAGCCACAATAAACCCCTGGCTAGAAAAGAACTCGGAAAGAGCGGAGTTGGGAAATCTGACTCTGAGACGTACACAGACGGATGAATTATTCATGATGAAGTCAATCGGGACAGACAAAGGACGACTTGAAGGATAGGGTTCAAGTTAAAAGCTGATGTGGACACAACCAGGCTGTGGTCATCCAGTGAGCCGTGTTAGAGCCTTGCTTGCAGCACATGGATAACATTAAATATGAAAATAGAATATCAGGATAATCAGCTTCATGGATCAGAATGATCTGACGATCACAAGACAACAGCCTGACTGCATGGTCTTCATGCAGGGACCATAGGTCACACAAAAGCCAGCCACCTCTGTCAAGGTGAATTCAGCAAAATAAGTAGACTACTCCATCCTCTGAATAACTAGTTGCATCATCAATTTAATCATAGGCATAAGGTTGGTTATGCAAGAGGCTAAATAACTTGTTCAAAAGGTCAAAGAGAAATGTTATTAAATATTAGATCATCAATACTATTCAAACTTTCTGAAACTTAGGCTCCACAGTAAGGTTTGAGGTGTCAGGCAGTTTAATTGCAAACTGACACGTTTATGAGCTGTAGCAAACAGCAAAGAGCTTTGCCACTCCTCAAAGTTTTGACTTAAGTCATGATAAGACATGATACTTAAGATGATCACCTGTTAAACCAATCCTTGGTTTACTAAAATACCACTGGGACTTGTCATTTGACAATCAAGTACTTGAAACAACACTGCAAAAAGTCCTTAGAACACAAACACCGACCAACAAATGTGACAAAGGCTTTAATCTGGAGTGAGATCTGATGAGATGAGAGGGCATAACATGCCATCTTCAAAGTATATGTAAGCTCAAGGGTCAGGGAGCATGTGCTGTGGCATAATTATTTTGGCAAAACAAAAGGGGGGGCTTTTGCAGCTG
Source organism: Benthosema pterotum (assembly GCA_039105355.1). NCBI lineage: Eukaryota > Metazoa > Chordata > Actinopteri > Myctophiformes > Myctophidae > Benthosema > Benthosema pterotum. The sequence goes on from CM076974.1 coordinate 41,964,592, forward strand.
GCCTGATGCTGGTTGTTCTTGTTGGCGGGATAGCCCACTGCCAGGCCTGTACAATTGTAAGAGAAACACTGGGAAGTGGGCACCATGCCAGATAAGCATTCAGCTTATTGACTCGATTGACTTGAGTATACTGCATCCAACAGTAAGCCAAGAAAGCCAGTAGGGTGCTGCTGATACTGCTGCTCAAAGAGAGCTTGGTTTATCATGTCATCACTAATACACTGTTGTCTGTATAACTGGGCAAACTTTCAAAGATTTTCTATTTTTTCATTTTTTTTAATAGTGCTTGTAGGTCAGCTATTTGTTCTGTTGTATGACAGAAAGAGAATAATGGGCTTAAATTACACAGAAAGACAGGTGCAACTAGAAAAAGTGCCCTTCCGGGGCACAGATCGCCACCAGGTCTGGCTGTGGCCTCCTTGTGGCACTATAGGCCAATGTGAAAAAGGGTTTGAAACTAAGCCAATTATAGACAAATGATGAGCACATGACTCTAGCAATTCTGTGTAACAATTTGCAGGATTTTGGGACAGAATCTAGAGGGGTAAGATGCAATAAGGTAATGTGTTTAAATATCGACCTCCTAGTGGCACTATAACAAGCTACTCTAGAAAATGTTGTGCAGAGGTTAATCGTCGACATCCAGGGAGAGTGTGTGCAAAGTTTGACATCAGCCGGATTAACGGTGCCGGAAATTAGTTGTACATGGACTGACACACAAACTGATTTGAGTGCAAAACATACTCCTCACCATGCCTTCAGCCTGGTAGACAATGAGTATACTGTAGTAACTATACTAAATATGAGAAAATGTGAGAGAGGAGATAGAAAAGATAGAGATAGAGTGAGAGAGGAGATAGAAAAGCCCAAGTCTACACTAGAAAGAGGCTGCAGCGCCCAAGTCCCCTGTATGTATGTATACATACCGGTAGTTACATACAGTACAGTATATATCGTACAATAGAGTGAGTATACATGATGCAGTAGTAGTACACACAGTAATATTAAATCATGCACCCACATGCTGTGTTACTGTAGGTCTTTGCATGTGGAATGTGAGGGGAGGGAGTAGTATAAAAACACATCAATGTGTGGAGGACAGGACACATCACCAGCGGATCTGCAGTGCGATCCTAATCTGTGTCTCGTGATCCGACTGCTGTTAGTTCACACACAGGGAGAGAGAACAGAGGGCCCAGGAGGAGGGAGGGAAGCAGGGGACTGCAACAGCCTGACAGGGATTACAGAGCATTCTGCCTAGAGATTGATGAGTGTGTGTGTGTGTGTGTGTGTGTGTGTGTGTGTGTGTGTGTGTGTGTGTGTGTGTGTGTGTGTGTGTGTGAGCGCACGCGTGCGTGCGTGCGTGTGTATACATTAAGAAAGCGCAATCTGAGTCTGAAACCTGCTTTGTCTACGGTACTTTTCCAAGAGTTCGTCCACAATTTAGGAGAGATAAACTGGCAAAATGGACCAAATGGACCTTTGCGGGTCCATTTGGTTTCATTTTATGATCTCAAGAGTTAAAGGCCTATAAAGGGTCCATTTGGTTACAGACTGCCCATCATTTAGCTGGGGACCACCTGGAACCATCTCAAGGACCACTGGTGGTCCCCGGACCAATGGTTGAAAACCACTGGCATTGCAATCATTGTGAGTCAAACTCCATCCATCAGTTGAGTTTGTTTAACATAAAACATTATTGTTGTTAAAACTAGCAATGCTAAATGCAGAGAACCATGGCGAGCCGTGTTCACTTCCCGTGCAAGTAAGACGTGCAGCGTCTTACTTGTTTTATATATGAGATGTACATTACTGTATGAGTAACAGTATAGGTGGTCAGGTCACAGTTGGCAAGGGGCAACACAAGAGTCAACATTATATTGATTACTTTATATTTTATCTAGAATGCTGTGATATCCTAACACTGATACAATGTGCATGTTCTACAGTAAAAAAAAAACAAAAAAACAGACCAAGCCATAAGAAACTGAGCTGCCAAACTTCAACATTTATCTACTGAAAATTAAAGAGCACCTAGATCCCAAGTCCTCAACTATACAGCATGTTGTATAAGGTAAAAGGTTTTTCCTCTTTGTCATTTACTTTAACTTCATGAAACCAAATGGACCCTTGTGGGTCCATTTGGTTTCGTGTTTACTTTACACTCTAAGAGTTAAAACATTCATCATCTGAATTAGCCCAAGTCTACACTAGAAGATTAATGGTCATATTTGATAATACTGTATATTTGCCTGTTTTGTTGCCCAATTCCATATTTGGACAAAAGCAAAAGAAATCTTTAGTTTTTGGGGCCTATGGGGCCCCAAATGGTGGTCCGTGGCTCAAATGCTGAATAAATAGTGGGGCCTGGTATCAAAAAGGTTGAAAACCCTAGCTTTAGACTTGATTCACTTACTGAAAACAGAAATCCTGGCCATTGACAGAACACCACCTGGTGTATTATACAGTGTACACTAGTGTTGTAGTTCTCGAGACATTGTCTCGTCTCGAGACCAGTCTCAAGACAAATTTTCATTGTCTCGGTCTTGTTTTTGTCTCGCTTTGTTTTGTCTTGGTCTTGTCTCGATCTTGCGGCTCTCCACTTAATTTGTCTTGTGGTCTCGTCTTGTTCTCGTATAATTTTGTCTTGGTCTTGTCTCGACCTCGGAGCCATTGTCTCGGGTCTTGATCGCCAACAAGACCTCTCGAGACAAGACAATGCAAAGGAAAAGTTCTATTCATTGTGCGGAGCGAGGACCCATTCATAAAGACAGCTGTAGGCACAAATAGCAATTTTCTTTTTTCTTCTGTAAATATTGAAAAGAAAGAAGACAGACGCTGGGATGTGTCTGATTAGGGATTTTTTATATTCCTGTTATCAACCATATCGCGCTAGCCCTATTATATTATTAGTAGTTTTGGTTAAAAATGTAATGGTGGACGGGGCAAAACAATCAAATTCAGTGTTACTAATAATAGAAGATTGAAAATCATTAAGAACGTTATTATATGTTAAAATGGGCATGACAAGACTATAGGTCTTGGCCTCGGTCTTGACCAGTCTTGGTCTTGTCTTGTTCTCGGCCCCTCTAGGTCTTGGTCTTGTCTTGTTCTCGGCCCTGCTAGGTCTTGGTCTTGTCTTGATCTCGACCTTCTAGGTGCTAGTCTCGTCTCGATCTCGTCTCGATCAAGTCCATGGTTGTCTTGGTCTCGTCTTGGTCTTGACCCCTCTAGGTGCTAGTCTCGTCTCGATCTCGTCTCGATCAAGTCCGTGGTTGTCTTGGTCTTGTCTTGGTCTCGATTTAAGTGGTCTCGACTACAACACTAGTGTACACTATACTGGCAGGTGCAAGATGATGATGATGATGATGATACTGGCAGGTGCATGATGATGATGATGACTGCTGCATTATGTCACGTGTCTTTAGGATTCTTACCTGTAGTTCTGCTCCTTGTAGTCGACAGTCCATGTACTTCTCCCATGCGAATGACAGCTCGGCCAGGTGTGGACTGGGACTAGCCATGTCTATGCTCAGGAGTCAGGCACAGAGGATGGGCAAGCAGTCACGAATTTAAAAGAGTGTTCCGTTTTAAGGGCTATCCTAGTATCCCAGTCCTCCAGTCAGGCGGGCAAAAAGTGTCTATTAACAACAATGCAAAGTCGAAAGCTTCCTCCACCAAGTCATTCATAGCAGATCCATGTTTTTTCCCCAAATGCGAGGAGGGTTGTTCTGCCACTTTTAGATTTGGCTCCTTCTGCAGAGAAAGAAACAAAATGCGAACATCTATCAACTGTGCTGATAAAAAGCAATATATACTCCTCTGACTCTACCCTACCAGCACAGGACGTGTACATTTAGAGTCCTCCTTGGTAATAACGGATCCCGCCATGCAAATAAGTATACAGCAGTCCTCCTCTTGTCGCATTGACGAACACAGTCCAAACATACCAAAATGTGTGTGGAAAGCTACAGCTAGTTAGCATCTTGCAAGGCTGCCCGTGGATCGAGGCAAATCCACTTCCGACTTAGTATTACTGCCTTCAAAATAAAAGGTCGAGAGACTCCAGATTCAGACATAAAGACATAAATTATGTTTACGAACTCATCTCAAGTCTCTGGAAGAATCCAAAATTTGCAGCATTTATTTTCATTCCAATAACAAGAAAAACTGCTAGAGACAGTGAAATAAATTTACGGCCAAATTGACTTTGCCCCTCCTGGCTAAAAAAAAGAAAGAAAAAAAAAAAACTACAAGAGGCCAGGAATGTGACACATGCACAGACAATACACAGAGCATAATTTAGGAGCATGTTGGTTATCTGTCCTGCATGGTTGAATGAAATTGGTATGACATGAAAATGTATTTTCTGTTTAATAAAGCACTGAATAAATGTATAGACACTGACTGTTACACAAGAAACTTAACTCTTGCACTGCTTTTTATGGATAGAGTGCATTTAACAACAATAACGCTATTTATTTAAACAATGGTAGGCCTACATTATTTATGTATTGTTTAATATTTTGAAACGCAGGTTTGTCTTGAAGACCATTATTGTGAAAGAGGCCTAAAGGAACTCCAAATACGACACTGTTCCTCCTTTTACACTGCAGTAGGGAACGTAAAGGCAAGAGGCGAGCGAAATAATCACACAAAATCCATAACATAGCAGTAGCATTGCAGTCCAAATAGCCTGTATGAATGAATCGATTTAAAATGTCTACGTTTACTGTATGTCTGACACAGGAGATGGAGGTACACTATGACACGAGTAGTATGCATGCATCGCATCTGGCTGACTGCTGTCACAACTGTTTGTGTAGCTGAGCGGAGCCAGCCATCACACACACTAACTTAAACACAGACTGTCATTGATACAGCGGAGTCTGCACTATATGACTAACACAATCTTTCTCTTATATTTACCCAATCCCCACACTGTACCTTATACGATTCCAGTTTCATATAAAGCCGCTATCCGTTAGCCGCTGGCCAGTGTCAAGCAGCAGCAAGTGCTGCTGTGTGTCATTTGATCCCTATCTGTCACACACCGCACCGCCCCCTTTCTAACTCCTCCCACTGCCATGCAAATAACTCTAACTAGCAACAACAACTCATAATGTTTGCAGATTCATGCGTAATATCATATGACTGCATTAAAGTGTGTGTGTGTGTGTGTGTGTGTGTGTGTGTGTGTGTGTGTGTGTGTGTGTGTGTGTGTGTGTGTGTGTGTGTGTGTGTGTGTGTGTGTGTGTGTGTGTGTGTGTGTGTGTGTGAGAGAGAGAGAGAGAGAGAGAGAGAGAGAGAGATCCAATATGTATTATACATTTAGAAAAGAAAAGAAGAAAGGAAAAGAAAAGAAAAGAAATCTGATTGATAATTTATTAAACACGAAAGTACAGCTTAATACAAGGTCTGCTAAGAGGATTTAAACCAAAGAAAGCCTATATGGCTTGAAGTTGTTTCTATTGGCTGACCCTCATAGTTCACTATGCAATGTGTTTCATAATGCAATCATGTGCCCTATAATGCCATTCCTAAAATAAAAGCTCTTTGTTCATTTCAAGATGCTTGCTCCATTTTTTATATAGCTTAGAATTGTTTTTGAAATGTTTTAATATAATGTTTTATCTTTTTATTTGTGTTGTTTATTTAAATGGACAAATGGCCTACACCAGTTTATGGATTCATAACAACGTTGTAGTTCTCAGTGGCTTTCTAATCTATATTATAATAACAGGGGTCTTCAATTTCTTTTAGGCCAAGGAGCCCTTAGTTGCTAAATTTTCTTACAAACCCAAACAGAACGGGTAGACATAAGCTATACGCAATCGGAAATAAAACTTGAAACAGATTGTAACTATAATCATATAGCATGTGCTGAGTTATGTTTTTGCAAAATGCAATTATTGACTAGAAGATGCCAGTGTATTGTCTTTGGATTTAAGATCAGATGGCCTACAAACAATGTATAATGGTGATGATGATGATAAAGAGTAAATTCACAGTTCATGTAACCTGCAAATGTAATTTAAATAGGCCTTGGAGTGGACTCCATCTCACTGATATAAATCTGTTAGAATATGACTTTGTATTTTGATTTCAATTGTCTGAACTATGGTGAAATGAAACAACTGCTCATTTGTCTGGAGACCCCATGCACCTCTCAAAGATAACTGCGTGTCCCGTCAACCCAGACCTCTCTTTTAAATTCTGATTAGTCAGTGTAATCTCTCAATATTCACAGCTCTACAAATTTCTTGTATTCTTTTCCCCTTTTTCCCAATGGGTTGCTTTCTCAATTTGCAGAAAGTCAGTGTAACCAAGGAACCTACCAAATTACATCTGTAATTTACCCAAGTGAACACATGGTGGCGGTAGTGCCACATTCACAAGACATCGCATACACAGTTGTTACAAAAATGTTTTATTGATTATTTGCACAGCATGTAAACTCATCCCAGCAGCTTGAATAGATACCTTTTAGTCATTTCAACTATAATACTTCCATGAGTTAGCCTATGGCATAATTCAAACACGACACAAAGTAACAGAACTGACATGAGATGTATCTAACAAACTGATCAACCAGCACCTGTTGTAATATAATGAATTTGTAATTAATTTCACATTAAATTATTCATCCCTTGAGATATTCATCAGTGTATGTGCACTCAGGAAAAAATATTGAGAAAAGAGTGTTTATATTTACATGTCTTTAAAGCAGTTGTGAATGTATAATAGGAATAGGGATTTTCTTTCAAAGAGTAGACCTGTTTAGGTATAACACTGAGTGATGCAAGGCACAGCAGTCCACCTCTGGTTTCCAGGGGCATTTTCAACAGCTACGGTTTAGTACACACTGAGTGAGCACCTAATTTGCCACCAGACATTATGGTTTCACCTTTGAACCCTTAACCACTTAAACCCTATACTTAGTTGACCAGAGTTCCGTGCTCTCTGCTAGGCCCTCCCCCTGTTTTCACTCTATACTAAACATCTTCACTTAAAATAGACGAGTTTGCAGATCGACTAATTTTGCCAAAATGTTGGCCCCGCGAATAGGGATACTGGGGTTCAAGTGGTAAAGTCTTCTCTTCAGTATCTGCCCTCCACGCAGCTCCCACCCACTGCGTTGTCAGGGCACATGCAGGATCGGCCAGACGGTGTCGCTAAACAGAGGTGAGTGCAGCCTCCCTTGTTCACAGCACAGTAGTTTTGTCCTGGCGGGAAAATATGACAAACATACAGTAGGACATTAGCTCTTTTATTTAAGGTAGGAAATGAAATCAATGATCCTTTTTAGAAACAGGTAATTGAGCACCAGAACGGCACCAGAAGAGGTAACTTTAGGCAACATCCTGCTCTTTATTTGTTAAACAGATATGCATAATTGGGGCGGAACCACATAGCAGACTCCAGATGTTGTAGGGGCCCCTTGGCTCTGCATTCCCTGGCTCTATGCAATCTTATCTGGTCGGAGGGTGTTATGAGGATGAGGTCTGTTGCTGCTATCTCTTCCTCGCTTCATGATGAAGACTGGCTAGGGAATATCCCCTGGTTCTTTCGCACTGGGGGGGAATAACCAGCAATCGTTCTGTAATCTCCTTCACAGAGGTCACGATATAGGGCATCAGCTGCTCCACAAGGCTAGAATCATCATGGCAATAGGTAATGGTAAAGGCTGACTCAACCTCCAAGTATGCACGGGCCAATCGGGCCATGCATTTTCGAAGAATTGCCCTTTAGTGCACAGATGACTCCATGTGGTTACCATTAGTAAAGTACACTGCACTACACTCAATTAACACTGATGACTTTACTTGATCCGAGGTAGACATAATAATGAAAACAATATTCAGAAATCAGCCTGACTTGAGCAAGAGAGAAGTTGGAAACAAATTCCAAAAACATCAACAACATTGAGATGGAGACACATTGAAATATATTTTAAAATATTTTGCCTATAGTAAAAATATGGACGCCAGGCTAGAAATGTATAAGAGGCACACTGTACTATACATACCAGTAGGACACTGAGCGTAGGCTGTGGCGATGCCATACAGTTTGGTCCGTTTCTGAGGGTGGAACTCGTCTGTCTCTTTGTGAGTATACCAGTCCACACCAATAACTGCATCTCTATTAGAACAAAGCACAAGGATTTAGCAATATGGGCTTATTCATTGTTTAGGAAATATTAAAGAGAGGGTGCCGTGATTTTTGTATTTTTTCCAATGTTGTACTTGTTTAAGAGGTGACAGTATATAAATAGACCCCTTGGTGTGTTTTTATGTGCAATGATGTCTTCCCTTTGTATTTAGGGTTTCTTCCTGGGGGAAGAAACCTTTCCAGCCAAATGTGCCAATGAACAAAACTTCAATATAGTGACATCATGTGCTCAGCCCCTACCCTAACTCCTCCCCCTTTATCATGCAACTAAAGCTGTGGGTGTGGCTTCAGTTAAGGTGGATCTTCACCCATCACCACCCACCAGGCAAACCAGGCATACTTAATGAACTGGTAGGGTGGAATCATAAAAATGACAGTTTAACACTGTACACTTTTTGGGGAAAAAATCTTACTTTTCATATAACATTAATACCTGATGATCATGTTTTAGGGTAGAAAAAAAATCATGGTGCTCAATCTTTAACTGCTTTCCCGTGTGTATGTCATAGACAGGTGTATATATATATATATATATATATATATATATATATATATATATATATATATATATATATATATATATATATATATATATATATATATATATATATATATATATGGTCGGGGTGAAAAGGGGTCGATTTAGGTCTTTATGGTCCTTAAATTTACCAACATAGTTTCGTGTGTGTTAGTACTGCTCAAGTGTCCAGCCTCTCTGGGGAGGTGGAATCCCCGGTGAGATCAGAGAGAGGCCCTACGACGGGTCACTCACAGACACTCAAGAAACTGAGAAATTGCAAGCAGCTGTCACTTTTTAAGTAGCCTCCTTGACCCCTCCAAAATCCCCCCACCAAGCCCCCTTGCCGATGGCAAACATGCATAGATTGAAACATGGGGAGGAAAAGGGGGAGGGTGTGTGGGTTGGTGCCAGGCTGACAGAACATCTAGATCTCAGTGTAGCGTGGAAGCTGCTTGACCTTTGACCGCTTAAGACCCATTTTATACTTCGGCATACGATGGTGTCACACGGTCAAAATATCAGATCTACAACTTTGTAGTTCATGATGCTGCAAGCTTGTAGATAGGCCGTTTTCGAACAATATGAATACTATGTGGCACCTTCATAGACGAGACTAGTCACGATCTAAAGCATTCTGTTGCTGTAAGGCGCAATGCCTGCAGGACACATATGTTGTTATAATTAAATTTCGGCCAAAGGCGAGAATGGTTCCCTCCGCCATCAGTGTATGAATGTGTGTGAATGGGTGAATGTGAGCGGGCAGTCTATGGATAAAAACATATGAATGCACCATTTACCATATGTGACAGATAGAGCCATACCTTTTCCAGTCAGTGTAGTAAATGTTCTTCCCATATGCAGTAACTCCAAAGGGATACTGGATCCCCTCGATAATCGTCCTGCGGTCACCCTGCTGAGGGTTCATGCACTCCAATTTATGTGTCCCTGCAAACAGGAGATTACATCCATTATGGACGTGGATGAAGCATAAAATGCATAGCATGCATAGATAATCGTTGTGAAACTAACCTGCATCCACCCAGCACAATAGGGAGCTCTGTTGGTCATACGTCAAGCCATTCGGTAGACCAAGGTCATCCTTGACCAGTACTCTTCTGTTGGATCCATCCATATAAGAGGTCTCAATCTTTGGAGCATCTCGATTCCAGTCAGCCCAGTATAGGTTTCTGCATGTAACAGGATTGCATTAAATTTATGGATTTAGAAGTTATTTGAAGAATGTGGGAGATTCAAGGGATGCCTTGCTTATACGAATGCATCTTTTGGTTCACATTAGCATCAAATGTTACCCACCCACTGGGGGGATCAGCGATAATGGCACGAGGGTTCACAAGGTCGGAATTTATAATGACGCGTCTCTGGGATCCGTCCAGAGAGGCCACCTCGATGCGGTCCTTCATGGAGTCTGTCCAGAACAGATTTCGGCCCAAGTGGTCGATAGTAATTCCTTCAGGGCTGTCGAGGTCTGTGGAGAGGTTTATATGTTGAATGTAATGAATTAATAATTAATAATTTATATATTATATTAATAATAAATTGTTACACGACATTGAAATGTACAATTCAATTGATCAAACAGTCAAGATATGCAACTGATGTGTACAGTTTTGAAATATTCAACTTTTTCTCCCACCTGAGATGATGATAGGAATGGGCTCTCCACCCTGCAGACTGGCCTTGCTGATGGATGGAGACGTGATGTCCGTCCAGTAGACCATGTTCTCCACACAGTCGTAGGCAACCCCGATGATGATCTTCTCCTGTGGAGAGGTCAACAGCCAGCTATCTTTGAAGTGCAGTTTGTTTGATGCAAGACGGTCAGAGGAGTAAAACACTCAACAGATGGGATGGTTGTGTTTTCACACGTTCACGTCTAGACATAATATCAAAACAAACACACAATCCTAAAACCGCCCCCACACCACCGTCAAACTTTAGACCAGCTGTGTGTCCAACAAGAAATGCAGCTCATGGTTCAGTGCTGCTCGGCTGATGTTCGCAATTACAACAAATGTCACCATGTGGCTACAATAACGATTAGGTCTCCTGTGGCAGATGGGAAAATCGTGTGCTACACAGACTAGCAATTTCCTGCAAAGGAACAGAATGGAGCAAGATGGTGTGCTGACGATATACAGACTAGAGAGAAAACTCCCCACATTGTCCTGAGAAGGGTTTGATTCATTTCCCCCGGGACCAGCACAGATTTCATAATCACAGATGCTTCAGATATCACAATATCGGCCTCTCAAACTCTCTGTGGCAGAGTTTAACTGTTATGCAAATAATGTTTGTTTCCTCTTGAGAGCCAGTGTTTACTGGACAGTCATCGGCTTAACGAGAAACATATTGCCAAACCGCAGATGGGTCCAAACACAGACAGAGAAATATTTCCAACAGACCACCAGTGTCTGAGCTATAGCACTTCACAATATACCCAGTCTAAACAAAAACTCCTACCAATCGAGATTCATATTGGCATGACTTCTCTGTCCAGTCTTTACTTAAATAGTAAAGGCTGGAATAGTAAGTTACTATGCATGCAGTTTGTGAACAAAGTTATTCAGCCTGGTTATTTGCATACTTATTGTGATGTACAGTGATGTACACCAGGCTAAATAAACATAAACACTGTCTACCTAACACACAGAGAGACTCACGCAGAAACAGTCTGTACATACAGACAAACCCAGTTCTACTATAAAGGGTGTGGCCTATGGTCACACTGTAAAATTCGAAATTAACCATTAAAAAACTGTAATATTGACCTATTGGCACTAGAACAGAAAAAAACAGTTCCATTGTAGTGTTTGCAAACAAACCTAATCAATGCCAAATGAATATGTTGAGAGTTGAAATGTGATGCCAGGGAGTGCAGAGGGAGGCCATTTAACAATTAGACAAACTCACGGGTAGATGGAGGACTGCCTTAGCGTCATCTTTTTTCATGTCGTATCCCTCCAGAGGTATGTGCTCTATCCTGCCACTCTGAGAAAACAATATGTGTGTTCCTGATGCCGGAGGTTGAACACCGGGGTTGGGAGTGGGCCTCACAGGAGGTCGCTCACCATCGCCATCATGGTCCAGACCTACCAAAGAGAGGCCCAGTGTGGTGGAAAATGTTTTCAACTCTGTATCAACTCTCGCTAACATAGAAGTAAAAACCCAGAATATTGTCTATCTGCCATTTTAGCTCTTTTAGACAATTGTTTCTTATAATGTTGTACCCAAAATAGGGCACAGGATTCATGGACACTCACACATTGGTCTGTTTTCAGGCCCAGAGCGAGTCCCAGGGATCTCCTGGCCGTTGCGTTTCACACACCAGCAGCGCCCTGTGCTGCCCATACACTGCATGGGTTCATAAGCCCCGTGCTCGTCACATGCTGGGATGAACTGCCCGACCGGAGGTCTGGGGCCTCGAGGAAAAGAGGCTAGAAGTCTGTCCCTGTGTTCTTGACAGGGTGTTTTGGTCCTCTCTAGAGAAAAGAATAAAAAAGAAAGATCATCGATCAACGTGTCCCTGATTATAACATACACCAAGATCTGATGTTGTATTATAAACCGTTGTATGCAAGATGCCTGCTCAAGGATTGGCATTCCAAGACTCTTACCTGAGGAGCATTGGAAGCCATCGCCATAGTAACCTGGCCTGCACTGGCAGGTAAACGATCCCTGAGTGTTGTAACAGACAGCGTCCTGATGGCACCTGCCAACTGTGCATTCATCTATGTCTGCAGGCAGGGAAACACAAACAGGCAACAGTCTGAGTATGAGGGCTGCGAGAAAGGACAAGCAACAATAAAGCTGCACACAAAATAGGATAAAATATCACATGAAAAAGGTTCAGGACATTTGCCAAGAAGCACAGCACAAGTTCCATTAGAACCTAGCCAGAAACGGGATATATAGAACATGATCTAAATGAGCACTTTCAGGACATGCCCCAAAACAGGCCCTTGAGTGGATTACATGTAGATAAAATGTGGAAGGAATGGAAAATGTGAATGAGTAGTGCTGCTGGGACTGGGACATTGCCAGGTCAGCATTATTTTGGAACTGGACCTCAGCAGATGTATTGTCCATCTGCTTTTTTATGTCCCACTGTTGAATCACACTAGAAACATTGCCTAACTGGCCTCATTTCCCCCCCTGTGTTACTCTCCAACAGCTGGTTTGTTAATCTTTGTCTCAGTCTCCTTGCATTGGGAATCAACAAACTGAAGTGTGTGTGTTAAATATAATAAATATGATGCACAGATAATATATTACATAGGAAATACTATAACAATATGATTTTTTTTGCCACTTTAAACATTTCCAAAATGTGCCCTTTTAAAGTTGTTTGGTTAAACTTTTCTGTAATGTAATGTTGCATCAAGGAGTCATTTAAGTCCACGCAGAAAGTCCATGTAATAACTAATTGAAAATGGTCTCCCCATTCATTAGGATAATGTTTTCTACTAATAAAGCAAGAAAAAGGTGCATTGCACAAGTTCTGGATATGTTTTCATAGGCTATGGGTCGGATTCAGATAAGGTTCTCAGTGCCCAATTTGGGGCGCTGCTCAGGAGATACTAATCCTGAGTTCTGGGAACTTAGAGCAGAGCTTATAGATTGGTTATTTTCACTTCCTAGCCCCTCTAACATCTGGCTTTCTGAAGAATAACAGGCCACTGTGGGTGCCCCTAACGTGTTTCTTGCCTTCCCAACAGTGAAGGCAGTCGTGCACAGAAGCAACCTACTCATTAGGAACAGATAGAAGTTAAGTGTCTTGCTCAAGGACACCTCGACAAGCAGCCAGGGGGAGCTGGCTCGCAGAAGGGGGTTCTCTACCACCTGAACCACCGCCACCCCACATTTGGTGCATTACTGATCTCATCCCCTATGTCTGTACCTGTACATGATCTGCCATCTCCTTCAAATCCAGGCAGGCAGGAGCAGATATAGTCAGAGTTTCCACTGTAGCGGCATGAAGCTCTCTCAGGGATGTCACAGTTATGGGACCCTTCTTCACAATGGTCTGTAGGTCGGTACACCGCTGGAGGTAGAGAGAGAAGTTCACGAATACATAAATATAAATGATGCATTACAACAATGACACACGCTCGCGTGCGCAAACAGCACGCACACATGCACACACTTGATTTTCTGTATAATTAAATATAGATTTAGTTTTTGCTTTTGCTTAAGTTAAGTGTTCTCAAATATAAACTTGTATCTATCAAAACATCAGTAATCAGTCGTCTGGCATCTGACTACGAAATCTGGGAACAGTTCCAGTAATCACTGAATATAACTTTTTTTTTAGGCTCAGGTAACCTTTAGTGCGTTAAGTGTGAATACTTGACATTCTGAGACGTGGTCAAACATAATGTGATGCACCTGGACGTGATGAGACATCACATCATCCACTTCTGATTGATGCCACATGACAGTGTTTACCCCATAAATAAGAAGAGCTGAAGGACTACAGATGCTGGTTCTGTTCCATATGTACGCACACACCAGAGTGAGGGGAAGGAAAGACTGCTCTCGCATGTGCTTCTTAAATCAATGTGTCACATAACCAGAGCCTGGAGACCAGACCAGAAGAGTACTGGCAAATGTTCATCATGCTGTGTTTTAGCCTCCAAAAAACATGGGTGGATTTGCATCATAGCATGAGACATTCAATGCCAGAAGAATGCAGGGAAGTAACAGGGAAGTATTCGTATGCTAACTTGGTTTAACTCCATGGTGCCTGGCAATTTATCTAGCATTATTTGAATATTGCTGATGCAGTACTGTAAACTCCCCAACCTAGTATTATTCAGAAAGACCGCCCAGTCTCTCTCACGCACGCACACGTGCCATGAATCAAACCTTAAGACAAATTGCACTTTTTAATGTACAGCATATGGAATTATATTACCACCTTGCCCAAGTATGTCTAGAGTAGTTAGACTGTGTCCCACACTTCTAAGTACATCTTGTTCACCTAATCATCCTTGATATTTTAATGCATTTTATTATACCTTATGTTTCTATGCTTCACATCAACCACCAGCTGAGAACACACACAGTAATTCTACTTGGGAGAACACAAACACCACTTACCGACACAGGTCTGCCCGTCACCGGCAAATTGATAGCCATCGTCACATTCGCAGCGGAACGTCCCTGGGTGGTTGTTGCAAGTAGCGTGGACCCCACAGACCACAGGCTCTCTGCATTCATCAATGTCTGATAGGAATGTGCACAGAAATCACTTGTAGTACATCATCATGTGTATGGATATTCAAAATTGCTGTTACATCAATCTTCTCTCTGTGTTTTTAGTAAATCTTTTCATGCAATTTTGTAACCCATTCCTGTCAATTATCTATTGTAATCCTGGGCTCTACACTCCCTCTGCCAACCTCAGGAGAGCAATGGACTGACATCATGCTTCCTTCGGTGCATGAGGAGTCCAAGCCGCTCTTTTCCCTGGTTGGACATAGTGTGTGGAACACATTATTCCAAACAGTTCCTTTCCCCTCCATCAGGCACCCAAGCTGGCCAGGGGGAGACAGTTTAGAGACCAGGATTACTGCATGTTTTTTGTGAGGGTAACTACCCTAGGGGACACGGGGAGAACTTTCATACTCTACACAGAGACGCCTTTTTGTCAACCCCACCTTGGGTTTGGGCACTGATGACATGGAGGAAAGAACATAACAGCATCCCGATCACTGTACTCTCTCTGTACTTAAAAGTACTATGACCTTTGAAGTCTGCCTTTGTAAATCAAATGCACGTTTGGTTTTATCTTAATTACTGATTTCCTAATTACAAATCTTCCAAGATCTTTTTGGTACTGTATCTGAAAGACATCCTTCCTGCTTCTACTATATGTGCCCTGGAGCCCTTCCTATCCGGCTTCTAGCCCAAATAAAAGCTCGAATCTATAGATAGTGTGGTGGGAGTGAATGCCAAAATGGATGCGTTGACCTTTGCTTCAATATTTGGTCTAGAAGAACCATAAAGACCAAGGGGAACTAGGCTCTGTTTACAGTGTGACCTCCTGTCTTAATTAACAAGAGTACCCAGTTCCCCAGGAAGGAAGACAAGGCCACTTATTTTGATGGGGGAATGATGGCTCTGAACAGATATAGACCTTTTGTCTGATTTGCAATTCAGACAAAAAGACCCTGGGACATTTTCTGTACGGCACTGGGACATTTCTGGAAGCCACAAATTCAACAGGCTTTCGCTAAACAATGAATGGATTCCCAAGACTCTCGGGAATTGGGAAGTGGGAATGTTTAGCGAATCTTGGGCCAACAGCACTTCAGACTGACGCAAGTCCGTTCCTATTTCCTTTGTATACAAAAATCATACCGTAGCATGTGCGACCATCACCAGTGAAACCCGCAGCACACTCGCAGGTGAACTGGACCCCTTCTCCGGGACGGCAGACAGCGCTGGTGTCACAGCCGTGTCTGCCAGTGAAACATGGGTTCTCCTCTGGCTCGCCTCCTGTACATGAATTAGGCATATTAGCATGCTGTTAGCAAAACAGGTTGTCAGTAAATCGTGATCATCCTCGTGAAACCCGTGCGATGAAATTATAATGGCCGATTGATACACATTCATATTTGCAAAGTCTAGCCGATCCTCAAGCTCATCAAAGGGACTTCAATCTCTTCACTGAGAGCGAGAGGTGAAGCAGGGACGCCCACTACTGTTGCGTAACACTGTTGCATATTATTATTATTTAAGAAAGCCTAACATGCAACATGATAATAGGCTTTCAAAGCTAGCCCACCATTGTGTCTTGTCAGTGTCTGTTGACTGTTGGGAGATTTGAGTAGCTCTTAGCTTAGACGTATTTCACAGGTTTTTCTTTGTAGTGCTTGTGAGTTGCCCGTGTAATGTTGCGACTTTGATGGGCTCATAGATTCATTTGAAAGCATATGTACCCCCCCCCCCCCCCACACACACACACACACAAATCTGAGTAGGATCGGTATTAATCAGGTCTAGTTCACCGCAGTCACAGCAACCTTCTACAGTCACTCCCACTCCCTAATAAGCGTAGCGTAGCCTCGTTTCCTCGTTCGTTTGGGCTGGTGTGGGAGGTTGTTGTAGGCCAGGCCAGGAAGGAAGTGGAAACAGACCCAAAAAAAAAACAGGAAATCTAAAGATAACCCGATGACCTCACCGTTGACATCGCCGATCTTGTTGGTCATGGCGTAGCGGATGAGGTGTTGATTGGCGTCGTATGACACAAAGACCTGGTCCACGTTGAGCATCTGGGTGGGTCGCACTTCCCTGCCGGCGGCGTCGTCATGCTGGCAGCTCTGGAAGGTGATGGTCTGGCGCCACTGGTATGACCTGCTCTCTGTGGAACCGTCGGGTAGGCTGACCACGTACTCCCGCGTGGAGGACGAGGTGACCACTGCAAAGGAGAAGGGACGGAATGCTCTCTGTTTACAGCACTGATTCCCAAACATTTTAGCTCAAGACCCAAAAATATTGAAACAGACAAAACAGATGTTTGCCCAGAACCCAAAACCAAACAAATGAAAAATAGCAGGTTTACAAGCTTGTGTCGCACCATGTTGTGAGCTTGTAGATTGGCAATTTTTACTGTGTTTTAAACGTCTTATAATTGTTTAATAAATTAATCATTTATTACTGAAATGTATTACTACTGGGACCCATAAAAATGTGTCTGCGACCCACAAATGAGTCACAACCCATTGTCTGGGAACCAGTGATCTACATGAAGTATATTCTGTCATACGACAGTTCATCTGTCATGCAGTTTGTTCTGAATAATCTTAGGCTGTATGCTTCAGTTACCACCACAAATGGATGCTATGCTACTGTATGGAATATTCCCATTCAAACCATGAACTTTTGTGAATGTAAAACATCCGTCCAGGTTGTTATTTTGTAGTTTTGCTATATTTCTGAAGTAGAAAACGTTTCCAAAATATAGTCTCTGTCTGTGTCTTACAGTTGTTGCTGTGCTGGTAGATCTCAGAGTAGCGGTCAATCTGCACGGTGGAGCCAGTGGGCACTTCGGGCAGACGCCCCTCCAGCGTGGTGCTCACCGCCAGGTGGTCGTGCTCGTCAATGCCTTTGAACTCCTGCCGGATGGTGAGCTTCTCATTCCCCGGCAGAAAGGTCACCTCGGCTTGGCGTGTGAACTCCCCTCCTACAAAGAGACGGCGGAGAGTAGGAGGTTGACACTAAGACAAACATATCGCGGCCCTGAATGAACTTTGGCCCGGCCGGCGTCCACTCTCTCAACTGCGGGGTAATTTGAGGGGAATTTCAAGCTGAACAGAGTTAAAGTGGAAACGGCAACTGCACAGTTTGGTTGCAAACAACAGTGCTATATGTTCATTAACAAGCGGTAGTACAAAACAATCTTATTGCAATGTTATTTGATTCATATTATCACATTATTGTGATTTGTCACCTCTAGACACCCACTCAGAAATCATTCTCTCACCAATGAGACTGAAGCCATTCTTGAAGCCGGGTTGTTCCAAAGCAAAGGCCCACCCAATCACACCACCGAGGGCTGACAGTGGCAGGAGGGAGGGGCCGACATCCTGCGGGATGTCGCTGATGGCCACGTAGGAACGTCCGTCATTCACCACCACATATGAGTGGAGATCGTTGCTGCTGAATTCCACCGGAGTAGGGGAATTGCCCACATAGAGCTTTCCAAAAACTTTGCCGTTCATCCTCTGGGGTTTCCCTGCAAGGACACATATTGTTTAGCCTGTCACTGGATTCATGGTTGGAGCCAGGCTAACATATTGTTAACATATTGTTACTTGACTCCAGTGCTTAATTTGTAACTCGGGAGGTGCACCTCACGCACATGCACGCGCGTGCGGGGCGCGCGTGCATGTGCGTGCACGTGCACACGCCCGCTGAAAAGTCATTTTTGGGCAGAATATTGTGTGGCGTGTCGCGCGTGCGTGCGTGTGTGTTGCACTACTATGGCACACACAGCCGATCCACAAGCTCAATCCGTTGCGCAATGTGCTTGTGTTTTCAGAGAATCGAGACCACAAAATGTAAGGACCCATAAGGGGTCCGGCCACTTGCTAGGTACCTTTATTATAGCGATCATAATCCGTAGCGAGGGGGAGACTAGCCAGCAGCAGCCCAGCTAACAACGTGGGAGAACTGTGAAGTGTGAACTGTGTGAGCCATAGCAAATCCCCCCGACTCTCGATATAAATCTCATAGCTGGGAAGGCTAAGCCTCATAGCTGGGAAGGACTAGTACCAGATCTATGCCTAGTACTGTGTCTGTACGGGTATCCTAGCAACGACAGTAATGAACAAGGCTGGATCGGTGCAGGTGGGGGAGCGCAGTGACAGCTCGCGGACGCAGCCGGAACGCACGTGGCCCATGGGGGAACGCATTTGGCCCATGCCGGAACGGCGTTCCGGCTTGTTCCGGCACAAATTAAGCCCTGCTTGACTCTAGTTCTACTTAGTGGAGTCAAGAACCCAAAAAGCCCTGTTATACAGTCTGTGTATAACAGTATAACGGGGCAGGCAGTCTGAATGATACTAATGTTTTGGTATGTTTTAGTATAATTCAATATTCACTTTTAAAATATCAAACAAATGAAAGGGCCTTACCTTCTGCCACACATGTTATCCCATTGCCATAGAAGCCTGGCCTACAGTGACAGCAGTAACCACTAGAGTAGTCCCTGCAGTCAGCAAAGGTGGAGCACTTCTTGCCACTGTTAGCGCATGTCCCAAAGTTGTATGAAAACACTATAAGGGTAAACAATAGACAGAGTAATAAAAATAGTTACATGCTTATCATTGATATCTGTGTTAATGTTAATTTAAAAGCAGTCCTTAGGAAAACATGTCAAACTGTCAGAAGATTGCATCATTTGTTTCTTGCTCTTGTGGACGCACCGTCTACATTTATATCTCCATCTTCTACCTCCAACACCTCAGCATTCTCAGGTTGATAGTTGGGTTGCTGATGGGCTAACTGGTGAACCAAGATCTGGCCCTCTGGTTCGTAGGGAGGGATGTCCACTTGTTGTTCCCCATGGTACACAGGCCTCTTTGAGTCAAAAGCATCGTCCGCATAGCCCTCAGGGGCCCTCCGCTGTGGGGCAGCTTCAGTTGGCAGGTCTGTGACTTCGCCCGGGCCACGTTGGAAAAATACGGGGATGTGCCCACCTCGTATACCCACACACCTCGCACACCAGAGTTGGTTTCCCTATGGAAAGAAAGGAAACCTTATGAGGTGGGGAAACATCTTCCAGTTATTCAAGTTTGGCTAGAGTCTAGACCTTGTCTAGCTAATAAAATGTTTGAGATAATAGAGAATCCCAGCCATTCCCAACCTTTTCTGGATCAGGGCACACTTGAAAATCCCCAAATCGCTCACGACCCACACATCTGACCACCAGTGTTTAGTGAAATGCATGGGTGGGCCACATATTATATTTTACTGAGGCTACGTTTAGGAACAAGTGGTGGTGACCGCTCCAATGCGCTCCATGGGTGCCGGATTTCTTTTCACCAAGTGCGAATGGAATCTGGGGGCGAGCGTTTTTGTATTCTGGATAATTGCTAGTGAAAACACACTTACTCCGCCAAAGCCCTGACAGAGGACTCATCCTCCGTGGTGGTGCGGTAATAAGGACCCTGGCTGGAAAACAGGAAGCTCCTAACCAGACCTTTACTGAATCCGGCCTGCATGGGCACGGTAATGTCCCCTGCTGGCGTGGAGGCAAAGCGTATCCCATCACGAGGGTAAAGCACAATGGCATATGAGGCGGTCTCCAAGGATGCAATCACTAGCTGGAAGGTGTTTCTCTGTGTAATAAAACATAAGAAAGAGGATATAAATAAGAGGTAGGGCCTAGTAGCCCAGTCATTAAAAAGACATTATGGGCTCCATTTCCATTTTCGTTACCATCTAAAGCCCTTATCCTATCCTATCCTATCCCCCTTATATTTTTTTTTACTATTTTGAAAACTTTTTGGAATAGTTCAACGTGCCAATCTATTGACACATTGTGAGCTTCTAGACTGACCATTTAAACTATTGAAAATGTTCTTTTTTAAAAGAAAATGGAGCCTGTGTCCATTTGATTCCTAACTATCAATCATTTAGCAGTATTGAAGGACCAGGCTCCATGATGAGAACTACTGATATAAACAGACCTCCCAAGCGGACATCTACTAACAACCTCACCTGGCTCAGTGAGCGAGTACAACTCACAAGGGTCTCTTCGGTTATAAACTCACCACGGTGTCAATGCCGTCTCCTCTGTTTGGGGCATTGTGGGTGGCAACATCAACCCAGGTGACCACCACCACATGGGTGGGATTCACTTCGTCATCCTCTGGAAAAGCATTGTTGATGTAGTCGGCCGCCTGTTGCAGGATCGCTGGGCTGCTGTCCTGGCGGAAGAAAACCTTCCCCACGCCATCGCTGGTGTCCAGGTCTCCTTGCAGAGCTGCGATCATTCCGAATGATGGGGGCATTTTGCCCAGATATTTGGACTCACTTGATGGCTGCGCTGTGGCAATGAAGCCATTGGTATTGATCTGAAATTAGAATAAAAAAAAACTCTGGTAATATGGTTATATTAATATAGACTGCCTGGTACTGTTGACTAACCTGTACGAACAGTCCCAGAACCAGCCTGTTGCAGCTTCACAAGCTGCCTGTATGTTTTTGAATACATTTTAAGATTTTGTCCTTGGTTATGTACCTGCACCTCTGACCTTCATAACACAGAGGGGGATAAGATAGTCTAACGTACCAATAGTCCGACATGCGTGGCCGGTTAAGACTCGCACGTGGCTACAACATATGTGGCCGGTTAAGACACACCCACGGCTTCCACGTGTGGTTAGGGTTTGGGGTATGTGTTGGAATATTGCGTGTTGGGTTACTGAAGTCGGACAAATGATATGCACCTCTTATGCCCTCTCAATTCAGCTGACCAGTTGTTGCTTGTCATTCCCATTACAAGGCTCAAGCACAAGGGGGGAGTTGAGCCCTCAGAGTTGCACCCCCTAAACTATGGAACAACCCTCCATGTCATGCTGGCTGACCTGTTTTTAAAATGTTTTAGGAATAATCTTTACTCAGCTTTTAACCAGTTTTAGAGTTGTCTGTATAAGCACTTTGCTAAGTGGTGTATTATAAATAAAGTTGAATTTATTTCAAACTGTATAAATATTTGTATTTGTCTGTATAAATAATGTAGTTGATATTCACAATGAGGCAATCATTTTAACTATCCGAGCAAAGTTTCTCCATGAAAGTATGTTACATCTTAAAGCAATAGAAAAACTTCTTGGCAAAACAAGAAAGTGGCCACACACACCAGTAGCCAAAGTGCCAATATATTTATTTAGGACCTAAATAAATATATTGGCACTTTGGCTACTGGTGTGTGCGGCCACTTTCTTGTTTTGCCAAGAAGTTTTTCTAGGGTTTTCTCCCGTGGGCCTGCACCACCAAATAGGATTTTGGTGTGCATGAGCATTTCTGTGCACACATCTTAAAGCAAGCCAAATATTTAAAATAAATAGTAATAGAACAGTTAGAAGAATATTACTGCCAACCAAGGACAGGTTGTGACACCATATGATGTTAAGATATTCATTCTAATGAAACTAGGATATTTCACCCACAAAGGCGAACTCTGGGTGACCCACTTTGATCTCTATTTCAAACTCATTAGACTAATGATCCACGTCAGCTGCTATGGCCCACAACAGGCACTAATGAACAAACAAGATGTCATTTCGCACACTGTTTTACACACAAGTTTAACATGAACACATGCAGAGCTTGTAAAAAAAGAAGAAGAAAAAAAAGAACGAAACTGGGCTCATATCAAAAACACACTCTGCAACAAGGGCCTCCTCCACTTCCTGACCAAGAGAGGGAAAACCAGAACACTATTCCTGGCCAGTTCGTTCCATGTGCCTGATTTATGCTCTGTCGTATTACAGTGTCACACACCGGAAATAGCCAGTCTACAAGCTCACAACAGGTCACAGAGGCAATGAGTTGAGAGCTTTTAGATCAGCTATTTTCAGCTCTGCACCGTGGTGCGTCTAAGTATAATACAGGCCATAGTACACAGTTTCCTGTACTTGCCCCTGACAGCCAGGCTGTGAGATCCAGC
The DNA here is from genome assembly GCA_039105355.1 of Benthosema pterotum. NCBI lineage: Eukaryota > Metazoa > Chordata > Actinopteri > Myctophiformes > Myctophidae > Benthosema > Benthosema pterotum. The sequence continues at coordinate 41,987,487 of CM076974.1, forward strand.
AGATTATTGCGCACTAACAACGGTCCTGACAAGATGTATTCGGGAAAACGATTTGTTGGTGTGATCCCAGTGCAGTTGACTTAGTCATTTTTATCGATCGTAAAAGTTGAAACTGCAATCAGGAACTTATTTTAATGTAACATGTAAGAATGTAACATTATTACAAGCAATATAACTGGTACATCTGTAGTAGTATGAGGTGATCTAGCTACTGTACTGTATTTGAGATATTTAGACCCATGGTGTGGGATACAGGACAACTACAGGTTGATGAATAATACTGCCTGAAGCTCATACATGCATAATAATAGGCATTCTGCCTTTGAAGAGCGATGGAATTTTTGTCTCTCATGTGGTATAAAAGGATTCAAATCCCTGGTGGGGGTAAAAGCAGAACACGTTATAGTCTGCAGCTCTAATATACCAAAGTGTTTAGCTACAGTGCCCATACTAGCCATTCACTGACATTAGCCATGTCACACTCGTGGATGGGAGACAATGCAACCTACAATTATCCAAGAAAGCATTTTGTCATGTAAACACGATGGATCTCATTTCTGCTCCAAAGGAAGGGAAAAAAAACATTACTGTTCCCCCCACAGGGCACAGACAGTTCAGGGCAGGCACTGGCTGTGTTTCATAGACCTCATGAATGAAAGAATTCTGCATGCTGTCCTGACTGCAGCAGAGAAATATCTTTGTGGTGAGTGATGCAGGCCTAATTGGGGCCTACTCTCCCAAGTGAAAATAAATAAATAAATGGCTTCCCAGTCTGCCTGTCATGATGAAGAATGAATTGCTTTACAGTTAGCCAGCCCTAATGCCTTAACCAGGACTTTGAGACTCCCTCTGCCCTCAGCAGCTGGGGCTGAAGTAAACGCTCAACATGGTAAAGTTGAACATACTGTTGTTGCTGAACAATGGCACTGTGGTTAACCTCATGAACTCTGGTGTCCGTATTTGGGGCAATTTTGATACTATATAGTAAATAGTATCATTATTGTCTCTGCCAGGTTGGTCTGTTTGTCCTTCTGTTTATGCGCCTGTGAGGTGTGAACAGCCTAATATCTGGCATTGTAGGCCCGACCGATGTCAAACTGCACACACATTCCCTGGCCTTGATGCCAGAGAAGAACATCTGAACTCAGAAGTGCTGTTGGGGGGTGCTAGCCCCTTCCTAGATACAGCTATAGATATTTACATGACATGCTATTGACAATGAATTCACGTCATATGTACCTAAGCAAAGCTATTTTATAACACAACTATGTAATATAATGCCACTGACTGACAAATCAACATCAACGTCACATACGAGTGTAAGGGCGAGCAAATCTACAAAAACATTCCCAATCAATGAAAATTGCATTGAGTTTTGTTGTACGTTGATAAGAGCGCCCCTCGCTTCATACAGTGTGTTAATCTCTTCCCATTCCATGCCGGTTGGCTAAGATTTTCAGGTTTGGTAGAACAACACATAACACGTTATGATGTTGTAGCTCAGTTAGTTTCACTATTTGTCATATGACATATTAGGGGTTATAAATTCCAGCCATCAACCACAAAGGGGTGGTCTGCGAGCTCATTTGGTTGCCTAGCCAGGGATGTGTACGTTGTAGCTGGCAGGAGCCAAGGAAGCTTTATGGGGAGACACTGTAGTAGTGGTAATGTGCAAAATGGTGCTAAGGTAGTTTAGGCACCTACCAGTATGGTTCAAGAGTGATATCTAAAAATCTAAAGTGACCTGTTTCTGGCCTGGAAGAGATGCATTTGCCTTTTAACTCAATATTGACATGACTGTCTGTCTGCAAGTTAACCATGTTACCGTTCAGACCATGCGGTAAAAGATAGAACTGAGCAACTATTTAGCATTTACTAGAGCATACTGGGGGAATTGGTCATGGAGAATGCAATGGTATGAGCTTCTCTACTTCAAAATGTCACTAGAGTCTGGGCAAATACAGAATGCTTGATTTCAATGGATATACCTATTGTATGAAATTACACTCTGATAGCATAATCACAGCCCATATAATCTACTGTACAATCAGAACAAAGAGGCAGCATTTTTCTTTGACAAGGAGAATCACAGGGATAGAGGGCTATTTGTCCACACAACCAGCACTCTATGCCACAACACAACAGTGCAGCTTTAGGCCAAATGTCACCAATGCCATGAATGATTGAATCATTCTATACACAGGACACAATCTTAAGATTTTCATTTCAAAACAATCACTTTATAGAAATTCACAGAACCATGCACATATTTTGACACCATTATAAAATGTGTTTGTTTTGATGTCAGTGTACATTTATACCTTTTGGCAGAACATAATAGCAGGCTAAATTGAAGTATAAACAACACTAATTCCACTAGAATTTACACAAAATCAGAAGTGAGTGTATTTTACAACAGTGGTTTTCAACCAGTGGCCCGGGGACCAACAATTGGTCTTTGAGAGAGTTCCAGGTGGTTGCGGGTCCATTTGGTTTCATGTTTACACTATCAAGAGTTAAAATATTCATCATCTGAATCAACCCACATAATTAGAGGATGTAGAAGGATGTAGAAGATGAATGGCCAATTTTAATCTATGTTTGCCCGTTTTGGTTTCGAAATCCAGCCTGGAATTGTGGACAAAATCAAAAGAAATCTGTGGTTTTGGGGTGTGTGGGGATAAAATGTCCTCAAATGGTGGTCCGTGGCTCAAATCCTGAATAAATAGTGGGCCCTGCTTGGTATGAAAAAGGTTGAAAACCACTGTTTTAGATGAATTGCAAAATAGGGGCTCAGGCTTTTAACTTTGGCCCAGCTTGGTCATGGTCAATAGTAAAACGATAACCCCATGGGGAAGCTGAGTGAGAATGCAGGGCCTGCCAAACATGCATTCCACAAGGTATTGGAGCCAAGTAGCCTATGATAAACAAATAAGAATTTCTCAGAAGTACAACAGGGGAAAAGGGTATGAAGCCCCATCCCATGGACACATTGCATTGCCCCTTTGAAAATCATTTAGCTCAAAATGAGTTATAAAGATGACTCAAATCTCAAAAATAAAAAGAGTGCTGTGGTGTCTGTGTATTTGGGTCTGGGTGCTCAAAGGGGGATTCATTAATATGCATTACAATGTGTGAAAAGAATAATAAGGAATAAGGGTAATAATAATAATAATGTAAAAAAAAAATATTATCATTAACATGGCGAATCACATCTTTATGATGTAATCAAGATGTGATTCACCATGTAAATATTTATTTTTCCCCCAGACCTCGTTTTTCTTTATGATGCAATCAAGATGTGATTCACCATGATGTAAATATTTATTTTTTCCCCCCAGACCTCATTTTTTTAAGAAAATGGGGAATGGTTGAGCGTTTTATGTATTTATTTTTATTATTATTTTCACAATTCTATAGTAATATAGTTACTATAATTGTGAAAATAGTAATATATTGAAAATGGGTGGACTTTCCCTTGAACAGCCTATGCCAGTGGTTCCCAAACATTGTTCGTGCCGAGGAGCCCCAAATTGACACCAATTCGCCATGTGGTTGCCAAACCTTTTCCTTTCAAGCAGCCCCAGTTTGACATATCTAATAGTATTTCTATCTGTGGACCCGCAAATTTCTATTGCAAAATTAATATTAATTCAAGTGTTTAAATGGAACAAATTTGACCCGTTAGGAGTGTTGGATCCTTTTGCTGAGTAACAGACCCTAAGGCCGGGTCCATTTGGTTCCAATTAAAGTATCATTTAGGTGGGGGAACCCGTGGGTCCCTCCCCACTTTGGGAACCACTGACTGGTCTATGCGCAATAGCGCGTAGTTGTATTGTGCTCAATCAATGGATAAAGTTTAGAGTTAGTGTCGTACCGTACGTTGAACTTACAAAGATGCTTTGGAAAGTCCCGTCATAGAACAACACGGGGCCGTCCAGAGAGAGCCGGTGCGTCTGGTCATTCCCCTGCTCCAGGGAATGGTCTCTGGCGCCGTGGCCAAACGGGAAAAGTTCTGTCCGTGTTATGCCACGCGCGGAAGAAGCCAGAAGTCCGAGTAGTAGAGACACAACACACCAGGCCACGCAGCATTGCTTTTGCCAACCCATTGTGTCAGCAGCCGTTCAGATATTAGTGAACCCCCTGGGCAGTCAGCAGCTTTTCTCAGAGCCAGGTACACAGAGAGTGTGAGTGACGCACACCGTGCTCACACACTGTGGCTTGATTTGCGATCACACTGGAATGGCTGGCACACCACGCCCCCCAAGAACGTGAACCACTCCCACACCTTCTCCAATTGGCTGCCTATTTCCACGCTGAGGGCGCGGCTTACGCTCTGGCAGAGCCTCGGGGGGCGTGGTGTGCCAACCATTCGAGTGTGATTCCAAAAAAGCTTCCCTCCTCCGTGCAGTTCGGTGGAAGTAGACACACACCAGAGGCGGAGCTGAGAGGGGCGCGGACAATCAAATAAGACATTCTTCGAAAGAAAAAAAATGACAAGTATGCCGCTGTGCTCCCCTCCCCCGGTTTCTACCCTAAATTAAATTTTACCTAAATTCTAGTGGCTACTGCCACTGACTGATTCAAAACTGGTGTGCTTTCGAGGCTAGATAATAGGCCTACCATGCGTTTGACAGTACAGTAGCCTTTCAACACTGATTTTTATTAGTGATTTCTGTTTTCGGGTGTCCACATATGGCCCGTGTGTCCAAATAACATGATGCCTAGACCAGTGGTCTTCAACCAGTGGTCCGGGACCACCAGTGGTCTTTGAGAGGATTCCAGGTGGTCCCCAGTATAGACAGCAGGTTTCAGTGTCTCCAGATACACACTGGTTCTGTCTGTATTAGGAGATTTGGACTCGTGCCAAGATGCCATCAGAGCATGGACATTAGAGGATGGACCAATTCCTGCCAACAGGCCCCTCATGACCATGTTGACTGAAACAAACATTGCATAAAGGACAATATCACAAAAGGCACTGTACCATACACTAGTCATTAGAGAGGCATGCCACAATGGGTATCAAACACGACCCCAGCTGGGATAATGAGGTGCATGCTGGCGGTAATCTGGATGGGTGAAACTTGGTTCTGTTTTGGTTGAATTCATTGCACTTCATTGTCACTTTTCTACCTATAGGCCTACAGAACCAAGAAAGGAGCACCGAACAGGATCGAGCCACCTCCCGTATACACTGGATTTGGAACCACTGTGAGTCATTAGACGAGTTATTTCTACTGCCTACGGCCTATATTCACACTCTGTGTCCTCTTCACACTGTAGCTTGTGTTGATTCATTTTAAACACAGCTCTACAGTGCCACCTTGTGGTTATGACATGGACTTGCTATGTTTACTCAAAATATTACTATGGAAAATGTAAAATAATAATAATAAATAGATGAATAAGATCAATTCTTTATGAAATAACATTGATTAATTACGTGTTAATTCATCCACTAATGCTGTTTTAATGAAAAACAATATATATTTCTTTATAGTCATATATGTACATCTTTTCCCCCATACAAAACAAAACACAACAAAAGCAAAAGGCTAACACACAACAGCCACGGTATAGCTGAATGCATGCTGAATGAAAACAGAATATACCATCATCCAATTTAGTTACCAGGGCATAATAAGAGTAGGCTAATGGACATAAAGGAACATCATTGTTTCTCAAATGTTAATGGAATCCTTCTTACATTACATTATATACAATCTTTTCAGGAGGAAGAAGTTAACTCAGTCATTCAATGTTTCTGAGAGGGGCAATCTTCAGATTTCCTTTTTTTTTTTTTTTTTTTCCCCTCCCCGAAAAAAAGTAGGTCTTATGCAGTGTTGGGACATATTACTAATATATTAGTAATATACTAATAATATAATAATATTACTTTACGAAGTAATATTTCCCAACACTGGTCTTATGATAGCTTGATGCAAATCACTGTATGTGTCCCAAAATCCAGATCCTAGGATCAGGTACTGTCACATCCTACAACTAATGTATATACGATACTCTTACTTTGGCCATTTATTTTGGGTTACGCCCCTTTTTAGCATTGATTGAATGGCCTCTAAGTGTGGTTAAAATGATCATTTTGTTCATCCCCAGACTTGCCCTCCAGCATCATCTCCAGTCATCTGGAACTTTGATCCAGCCAGCTTTCAACCACACTTCTATGGTACCCTATATCCACATACAGTACATACAACACACAGGTAAGTGTGGAATACCTTTGTGAAGGATGTCTGTAAAAGCTTTCAGGCAGCAAACTTCTATCCTGTGCTATCAATGATTGGCCTCAATCTCCTGGCTAGTAGTGCTATGTACTGTATCTTCTTACTCACTTTTGGTAGTCCATGGTAGTCCATGCGCATGCACGCGTGCGCGCGCGCGCACACACACACACACACACACACACACACACACACACACACACACACACACACACACACACTTCATTTGGAGTTACAGTGAGTAAGGGGTTATTTAACCTGGGGTCAGTGATGTCACTAACTGTGACCTGCTAATGTTTGAGTGAGTGTTTTTCTTTGTCCAAGTTGCCTGGGAACCAGTGGCCTGACGCAAGGGGTACAGAATTGTATCATTCTTTCTTTCGTTTTTGCTTTCAGAAAGGCTGGTGGCAATGTTTTTAGCTCAATGTTTCCACTCATATTATCAAATTACTCAGAGTCATATGTTTGACCAAATGTGAATGCTTTGAATACAACACATCTACAGTACTTTGTCTCAATATTCTCAATGCAATAAATGTGGTAATTTAGCCATTTGTATAGACTGTACAATACAATGTGTCCATTTGGAAACAGAGAACATGGTGGTGGTTAAACAGAGAAAAAAAGAGTACAATCTCCTGATAGGATAACATTGGTTTACTAAAGAGCTAGAGAGAAGCTGGATCCCCTGTCAGTGAACAAAAAGTCGATAACAATAATTACGATAAATAACTACGATAAAAAATGTTTAACCGTTAAACAAAAACACATCATGTATGCCCCCTTTAAATGAACACAGAATCACAGTCGTACAGTGTTGTCTCCAAGTCCACAGGACAATAAAAACAGGGTGGTGTGTATGCAGAATGAAAAATGTGTTGATGGAGTCAAATGTGAATTGGGGCGACCTCCCCCAAAGGTCTCCCTGATGTTCACATGCCCCAATCCTGTGAAAACAAAAACAAACCACACTGTCTGCTACCAACCATAACAAACTCTGCCGAGGATCATAATAGACCCTGGCCTGAACCTCTGGCTGAACCAAGTTCTGTAGATAGTCAGATTTCATTGGATTTGTGATTAACTTCAGAATCCCACTAATGTGTAATCAGCTTATTTAAGCACATTTTTCAGCAACAGTCACTTTATGTGCCTGAATATACCATAAATCAATACAGTAATATATTCTCCTGAAACACCCTTTTACCAGACGGAACACTGACAGGTTTTATAACTTAACACCTACACGGTATGTGGGCCAGGACTGCTGGATGGATGTTGCAACATTCGTTCAAAATATATACAATTCAAAATGCAGATGTCGCTTTAGCCGCTCTTGCTACTGTTGACGAATCTTAGTCATAAGCAGTGTCTATGACTGAAGTTCCTGCCACCCATGCTCGAATAATTGTGACATTCTGGGTCTTCCCTTGCCACCTTGTTAACAAATCAAGGTCACTGGAACCGAGCCGACTCATACAGTACATGACACACAAAGCAAGATTCTGCTGTTCTATATGAATTATTTCTTTGACACAAGGATGGGCAGGGCTGCTCAATAATAGACAATACATACACAATACTGAACTCATCAACCCCAGATCAGCATACGAGGCTGTAATACAACAGAAGACATTCATATCTTTTTTCTCTTTTTAGCAGTCTTATAGCCTGGGGTAGGAAAGTGTCTGCTCGTGCCTCTTCCCTGTTTGAACAGACTGTTATAAATAATGTTAATTGTCATTTATTATCACTACTGCTTAGTGAGAGCATCTCTTGGGAGCTGCACCGTAGTCTGGGAAGCTCCAGTAGAGGGTTAAAGGTATACTGTAGAATGCGTCAGCTGATGCGTAGCATAACGTAATGGATATAGGGGAGGTGGTACTGTAACTCCTCCTCCTTTCCCTCTGAACTCCCAGCTACAGTGCAGAGCAGCTTCCTGCTCCACTGTTCCTCACAAACGGCTCATTCTCAATGCTGATCATGTGCCTGAGCCTCTGGCTCACAAAGCGCTGCAGCAGGAAGTCAGCTCTATTCTCTCCACCCCTCCTCTCCTCCGCTTTCCTCCTTTTTCCCCTTCTGCTCCTGACACCTCTATTCACACCACGCATTTCTGCCCCCTTTCTTTTCTCCTCTTCCCGCTCTAGGCTCTCTCTCCTCTTCTATGCGTGCTGCAGCCGGTGTGTGCATCGCTGTAGCCAGGGGAGGCTAAGCAGGCTGTGTGTGAGGACGGAAGCCGGCAAGCGAGGAGGAGTGGGCCCCCTCTTTTCTTCTCAACTCCCTGGCCTGGGAGAGCCAGCGATGGAGGCCCCTGTGAGGGAGACAGAGCTGCTGCAGCAGGGGGACCACCAGTCTCTGCCTCCCCCTACCCTCAGTCCGGCAGTGCCTGTCTATGTCACCCTGGGCTTGACGGTGGTGTACACTGTCTTCTACTCTCTGCTCTTCATCTTCATCTACATCCAGCTCTGGCTGGTCCTGCGTTACAGACACAAGCGCTTCAGTTACCAAACAGTGTTCTTGTTCCTGTGCCTGCTGTGGTCGGCCCTTCGTGCTGTGCTCTTCTCTTTCTACTTCAAGAACTTTGTAGCAGCGAACAAATTGAGCCCTTTTCTATTCTGGCTCCTCTACTGCTTTCCTGTCTGCCTGCAGTTCTTCACCCTGTGTCTCATGAACCTTTACTTTGCACAGGTGAGTGCTATACTATACACTGTCACACACATATCACGTTTCTGCTCCTGTATTATTTGCCTTGACAGCTATAGGCTTCTAAGAGGAGTTTAGAGATTAGGGGTTCACTCATTTCATTCTCGTTCATAAGTCAACAAAACAGACAAAGTGTTGATTCTGGGTAGCTACGGAGTCTTACCATGAGATGTAGTCTAATGCTGTGACAAATCCCTCACTAATCACCATATGTCAACAAAACGCTTGCTTTTCCAAGGTTAAAAGACAACAACATGTATCGGCTTAAATGCTGTAATAAAAAGTATGTGCAACGCAATATATACCACAGCCAACTATAGCTGATAATGATTGTGTGGCGTCTTATAGTTCATACAATGTAATACTAACAGCAAAACATACATACAGTCTTGTATAGTGTCTCTCATATACTTATTTTTAGAACAACCCTTTTAGTTGCACTGATTTAACTCTGCAAATTAGCACAAATGTCAAGCCAGGCCACAAAGCATAACTCTATGTACATATGTACACCATGACATGACGCAAATGTGTGTGTACACTCATGTAGAAGTTCCTGTTTCAAGGAGGTGCAGTTTCTCTTAGGAGATATGATACAGAAGCGAAACAGCCTTTCCAGAATCTCGTGACACATTAGCATGACAGATTGTTTTTCTTCTACAGGTTGTTTTCAAAGCAAAGTCCAAATATACACCAGAACTTCTAAAATACAGGTATGATCAATCACTAGAAAGTCTTTCGTGAACTAGAAAAATATATTACATCTCAGCATTATTTAATTCATTTGTATTTATTTAATTAGCTGATAGAAAAACATATACATGTATTTGATAGTTACAGTAAATAAAATGATTGAAACAAAACATGACATGATTATAGTATGTATCAGATATTGCAGCATCTACAGTAAGTGTGTAATTATGTTGTGTCTGATCCCTAGACTTCCCTTGTACCTGCTCTTCCTGTTCATTAGTCTGGTGTTCCTGGTGGTCAACCTGGCATGTGCCATACTGGTGAAGATGGCCTCTGCCAGGGCACAGACCATTGTGCTGGTCAGGGTGACCATTAATGACACACTTTTTGTCCTGTGTGCAGTCTCACTCTCGCTGTGCCTTTATAAGATTGCCAAAATGTCACTAGCCAACATTTACCTGGAATCCAAGGTAAGACAATGTGTTAAAATAAGTTATGTTTAGCAATGTAAGCCTTGCCGAGCCATGAGGCCCATAGGTTAGGAGCCCATGTCTTAAGTTGTTTCTGTAGCATGATGTGCAAGTACAGTGGTACAGCTCTAGGACATGCTACTAGATTCGAATGTCACAGTCCAACCCAAGTAGTCCCCACTCGGTTCCCTCAATGTCACTTATAGCTCTCAAAAATAGCTGGTGTTGTTTAACTAGGGTTCATGGCTACTTACTTTGAGTCTGAGTGTCCGACCTCACACTTTTAGTCGTTCTGCATAAGGCCGCCTGCTAAACGCCTTAAGTGTAAGGAAAGGGGTCATTTGGGAGCTCTCAAACATCCCAACCTCAACAGTACCTGCACTATGTTCTGACTGAGTTTATTCAGTGCACATGTATTGTAAGCTTGAGGAATCAAACAGCATGGTTGTGTAACCATTGATTTGCCGAAGGTTTTTAATCACCTGGCCTGAGCAAAATCCACTGAAATAAAGCATATTTCAATAGGCTCTTGCGAGTTGTATTACATTTGCAGTTTGGGGATTTCTTCTTCTTCATATCTATCATACCAAAATTCAAGCTATGTTTTACCCATTAAAAATACCATAACTTTGTCATACATACAGTATAATAACCATGACAACTACCTAATTTTGTTTTTAATTGTATATCATATCATACAACCACTTTCAAGCAATGGTACTTAATTAAAAATGTTATACTTGGGTGGTAGTTGCAGTGGAAACTATTGCACTTATGAACCCATGAAGTTCACAGGTAAACATTTATCCACAAAGAAAACTCATGACTAATAAATGAGGATCAATTGTTTGTTATTGTATTTCTATGTTAATCATTTTAATATGCAAATAACAATATCAGAGAATAATTCAATATAAAACAAATAAACAACATAAAATGTACAAATTAGTTATGTTTATGAGAGCAATAGTGGCCACATCACCACTTGCATGACACTGGCTTGCCCACTAGAGGTCTCTACCCATTAATACTAGAATTCCACAGTTCAAAAAATGTCATTGTCGCTGTGTTTCAAACCTCTATGCAGGGGACATCAGTGTGCCAGGTGACAGCTATAGGAGCCACCGTCATCCTCATGTATGCATCAAGGGCCTGCTACAATCTAGTGGTCCTAGGTCTCTCTAACAAGAGCATCAACTCATTTGACTATGACTGGTACAATGTATCTGACCAGGTAAACTTAGGCCTACTGTATTGTATTCTGTGTATATTGTTCCTTTAGATGCAACTCATATCAAGATCTATAGCTGACACATCCTATCTCAGTAACCAAGTATGATGATGCTATTCCAAATTAAATAGTGTAATTCCGTTTTTCTCCACACCGATATATGTACTGATGCAGTCAATCATCAATCATCAGTGAATAGCTTTCTTGAAGTATAAGTCTTTACCTTGTATTATATATTTTGTACCTTCTTAGCAAAGTATTGTGGAGTCACACCACACTTATATTTCACTAAATGCATTTTTATATTCATATAGTCATTTTGGTATAAATTGTGTAATTTTCCACGTACATACATACTTTTGCGTTTAGAATGAGAATTGTATATAATGTAGTGGTTTACTTGTCTTGTCTTTCAGGCAGATTTGCGGTCAACCCTGGGCAATGCTGGCTATGTAGTCTTTGGAGTGGTCCTGTTCGTGTGGGAACTTCTGCCCACCTCTCTGGTGGTCTTTTTCTTCAGGGTCCGACGGCCTACCCAAGATAGGGTGAGTATTGTGTGATCATTCAGTTTAACTGCCAAGGTCACAAAAGCCCTGTGTTACAATTAATGAATGAATAAAACAAATACACATGCAGGATTTGATTGTATTGATACTGTAGCTTGTGTTTGGCGTCTGGCTTGGCCTTGCAGAGCGGACCAGGAATCCCAGGTCATGTCTTCTCATCCCGAGCATACTTCTTTGACAACCCACGCCGCTATGACAGTGATGACGACCTTGCTTGGAGCATCATCCCCCAGAACATCCAAGCCAGGTAGGTAAAAGGGCACCTCTAGTCATTGTATACAATATCCCAATATGCAAGGGTTTGATTCTCAGTGGGTGATGGCCGTTTCCAATCAATGCCTCCATTTTGTCTTCCGATAGTGGGACCAAAGATACATGTTTGCTGAGGAGGGTTAATAAAGGGCTCATTCATGGTCTTCTTTGTATTCGTCTCTCTCACTGCCAGTTTGTCTGCAGACAGCTACGACTGGGAGAGCAGGAGCAGCAGCATCACAGCCTACATCAGTGGGGAAGATCCTCCACCTCCTCCTCCTCTTCACCTCCCCCCACCCCCGCCAGAAGAGCTAAATCCATACTAATGGGTTCCTGGCAACCCTCTGACCTGTGGCGTTTTTTTTTTTTTTTTTTTTTAATTTATTTATTTTATTTTGCACAGTTTTCAAGGCTGCGGATTTCCCTGGGCACTCGGACTGATTGATGCAGACAGGGATGAACATTTTGAACTCGACAGTCTTGTACACCGACGTACAACAAAGTCAGAGTATACCGTTTTTGCACAGCCATTACATACAGTCCTCTTATGGGCACATGAACTTGCACACTCTTTGTACAAATCTGTTATATATTCTGGACTGACTCTGAACACCCCCCCCCCACACACACACTGTATATAGTTTGTTGGATAATTCTTAATATATTCTTTAATGTTTGTATGCAATGTCATGTTTTAGGACATTTCATAGACAGTAGTCATGTAGTAGTAGTTCGGGCCTACCCTTTGGTGAAGAAATACTGGAGAGAAATTCATTCTCTGCCCAAAATACAGACTATCCTGTATTAAAATCAAGAGGACTGGACGCCGGGCAGGCAATGTGTCACACTCAATGTGTCACTAAATGGAGTACGTTGTCCAACCTCATTTGGTCTACATCAGGAGCTACAGTAACCCATATATGGGCATATACTGACGATATCAGAGATCTCCATGTGGCATACTCATAAAAGGGACAAGGATGGGCAGAGATATCATATATGGCCATAAAAAGGACATGGACAGACAGATACAGAGATCCATATACCTCCATATACAGTACAGTATGGGCTATCAATCATGTATAATGTGAGGGACTCATACCTACAGGCCCAAACTCTTTTGTTGTAGTATTAAAACAAGATTAGGGATAAGACTAGATGTGGGGGTTGTGTAGTAGAGTAAAATAGAAAAAGAATCGTATAATTACAATAAACGGTATAGGTCATACATGTAATAAAGTGAATCAACACGGCCAGTTGAATAGCCAAAAGTAATGTTTTCTGCTTTGCGCATTGATGCCTTTACTGTTCAGATACTGTATATTGATGCATTGTCCATTAATAATCAAAACCTGCACTCCTCTCTCCATGAGGCAAGTCACAACCGCCACAAGATGGCACTGTGACACTGCTATTTGGGACACAATCAAGAATGACTACAGTAATCTGTAGTAGATGATGACATGCTATATGGAGTAGAGATTAATACAATGATGCAATGGTTTTGTGTCATTCAACATTTTTGTAAAAACTGAGCAGCCAATTTACTCATCTGACTGTAGTTTAGGTAGTTTACAATTACTTATTACAATTACTCATATGGTTAGCAGTCTTTATAGGCCTACTATACTGGCAGATAGTTCTTCCTTTCTTATACAGTATAGCCTAAACTAAAGGCTTTCTTACATTCCGATAAAGGTGGTAGCTATTCGTCGTTCCTGATGCAACAGTCATTTCATAGATTAGGAATCACCATTCCTATGCTTTACTTTGGAGTCCCCCTGACTCTGATTACAAGTTATATTATTTATATAATAAATTCTCCAAGTTTAAAAAGATTTAATTTTGAATTCAATGAATCACATATAAACACATACACTCATGTTAGCTTTTTACTAAATTTGTATAGAGCTTGCCAATCCATATATAGTATATAGAAAATTATTATTGGTGTCATTAAGAACATAATTTATTATTAACATCACCTTCTACGCCCCAAAAAGCCAATTCAGTGCATGCACTGGAGATCAAATAAGTCTTAAATGCAGTCGGCGGAAATGGTTATAGAATTCTCGGATGAACTGAACTTCTCTTGGTGCAGAGGTAGCAAAACATGGAATACAGCTACCATAGACTATTGACACATACTGCCTGCTTACCATTAACAAGGCAGTAACACCCATGCTCTCAGCCGACAAGAACTGCCCAACTACCACCATGACTAACCTCACAGAAAACACAAAACAAAACAAAAAATTAGAGGGCAGCAGACACTGCACACAATCGAAAGCAACAAGATAACTATCAGAAATACATTTTTCTTTTTTATTCAGATCACTTATCGAAAACACAAGCATATTTTTTTAACAAAGCTTATGACAGCTTATCATGTGAAAAACATTGACACAATAAGCGTTGGTAGAACACTGTACCATAAAGGAATTAACTGCAAAAACCCACTATGCAAATGATGGAAGGTGAAAAGTGTCTCTCTGGTCTCAATTCATGTCTGGAGTCTTTTCTTTTTTTATTTAATTATGTGCCTTCTTCACTGAAAAGGAAGGGAGGAAAAATAAATAAAATCTGTCCCTTAGATTACGATGTAATCACATTCAAAGTCAGTTTTGTTACCCAGATTTGATGAAAAGTGAATAGAAAAGTCACTGTTTCCTTTTTTCAACAAGGATGGGTCAATGACCCAATGTCTCATTTAGCCATGTACACACACACACACACGCAAAACACATACACACAACAGAGGGCTTGAGCGTCCCATTAGCTAGGTTCTGTTGGTCTGTTCAGTTCAACCTTCACTCCTTTTTCTCCAACACCTGGCCACAAACAAAGAGAGACAGAGCAACCGGTTATAATTGGAAATGGTAGTGAAAGGGCAATACATAACAACAAACATCATCATTGAACTTACACACGCAAAGCCTACCTGTTAAGTATTTCTCTTTTGCTCTGGCTCGTTCATTTGCATCAAAATACCACACTGTGATGGCATACCTGTGAGAGGGTAATCATAAGGGTTTGTCCAGGATAACTAGCGATCAGTCTATTGTAACACAATCATTTTAGGACAGGACAGCATGCTATCCATGTCATGCATTTTATTCAGGTAGGCTGGACAGTGGTAGGTACACTGACCTGGTGGCATAAGCTGGTTGGACCTCATGAGGATTCCGTCTGTCTGACCAGAATAGCAGCAACCTGTCAAATTTGGGCTCGATGTCGGCATACTGGGCTTTTCCTTCCGGGTAGATTCGAAGAAGACCCCCGTGTTCCTGGAACCCCAGAACAAAAAGAAAACAACCTCATTGTGTGCACAAACCAGGATACTGCATGGGAAGAAGCTGCCGCATAGTAAATAACACTGAGAGGTGATTTATGAAATGATGATATGGCATACAGACAGAGCTTACAATTGCCAGGATTTGGCGTGTGATACATTCACTGTGGATTAACCACTTTCAATCTAGCATCCTTATCTTGGGTAGTTCATCATAGATGAAAATAGGGCAATATCATAAAAATAGTAGATCTACATGCTTGCAACACACAGTGAGCAGGCAATGCCAAAAATAGCAGGTCTATAATAAGTTTACAATACGCAGTGAGCTTGTAGATCAACTATGTTATTTCCCTACATTGCCAGCGTAAAGGATGACTTCATCCATTTTCAACCGATCTTCATGTATTGTAATTCGTGTGCACTAGTGCTCATTTATATGGTACATGGATAGAAGAAAATAATGCTACAATAGTGACATCATGACAAGGGGGAAATCTAATAGAAACTGCAGGCTTTCTCTTCCTCTAAAGTTAGCATGTTATAATAGAAGCCATTGTTCTCGCATAAAGTGCAAAACAACTTTGTGTTTGCTTACTTTCTAAAAGTGACTGTAAGAACAATTTCAGCTTCCAATGTCAATGAGGAGCAGAATTACCAATTTCTAATTCACCAATTTCTGATTTCTTGTCCACATTTGAAATAAAATCAAAATCATGGCAAGATAACCGCATGCGCGAAAACTTGTACCAAAGTGATTTTGCACTTAACAAAATAAACCTGGGTCCATATAATGAGCATTAGCTTGAAACTGGGTGAAAGTGTTCCTGTAAGTGTATAAAGGACAATCTCTTTCAAATAAAGGTTCATGTTCTAGGTTGTTATAAGAGAAAGTAAAAAACGAGTGTTATTTTTTCTTCAGTTGCTGCTTTCTTTAATATAGGGAGTTTGTCAAAAACCTTAGCGTTTTTGACAGAGGGGCGGGGGCATTCGAGCACAGGGCTAAATATGTATTTTTATTTTTAATGGGCTTAATATGTCTGTCTGTTACATTCAGTAGATCCAGTGATCTTTTGTGGCCAGATATGGAATCTATTAGGACTAGGGTAAATAATAAAAAGATGTAAATAATAAACCAAACCACCATATATTTTTCTTATAAAATACATATTGAGGACCAAGCTCAAATGCCCTTACTCCCTGTCAAAAACAGCTGAAAATAAAGAAAGCAGGAAATGGAAAAACAAAGAACACCATCTTCTATTGTTGTCTAATAACAACCTAAAATATTAACCTCGGCTGAAAAGCAAGTCGTCCTATGTGTTTCGGTGGAACACATGTTCAGTATGCCTGTAACACATCAGGTCAGGAGGAACTGTTGAAGTACACTGTATGTTGGGAGGACTGCTGAGTGATAACTCAAAGATGACAATGTTAGGGAAAAGGCTTTGTCCAGCTCTCCAAAGGCTAGGGGGGAAAACTCAGGATAGGAAGCAGCGACAGGGAATGGCTTTCCTGTAGAGGGATGGTTAGAATAACCCACAGGAAAAATGTGCTGGCTGGATAAAGGACCTGGAGAGTGAAAAAGCAGATTGCGGCAAGTGTGACTGTTCAACTTTCACACAGCTGATATGATAGGGCCCCTCTCTTCACACGCAACACTGGCTGGGTATAGACATATTTTAATAACCTCAACATCAGAGTTGAATTTACCCAACTCATGCTCTTGGAGGAGATAGATATTTCAGGGATGAGTAAATGATGCAATTATATGGCATCTTTATCCAAGGTGCTTTACATAGATCGTAGATCCCATTGACCTATTCACACACACCAACAGCGGAAGAAACCATGCAAGGCACTGACCAGCACATCAGGAGCAATTAGGAGTTAAGTTCTTGCTCCTCTCTACCCCTGATCCACTGCTAATTTGTTTTAAGGTATTGTCCTTCCAGAATTCATCCCATAATATACCGGTAACTGTTTTGTTATTAATAATATATAACGTCATGTATATTATATCATCAACATTACAATATAATATTGACACTCAAATCATATTCAATCATATATTAAAATATGATCAAGCAGCAGGGTTAGAATTTGCAACAGTTCTGGTCACAAATGTGACTGAATCTTAACCTGTGCAACCTAAATATATAACTGTGAGAGCCGCTGTAATTAACAAGCGTGACCAAAAGAGTTGATTGTAGAAAAACAGGTGCTCTCTGCCATCAAACTGCATATTGCTGCTCCTTTATATCTTGGTGGGTGCGCCTACATTTTTTCTGGTGCCACTTAATTTTGAAATAGTAAACATGTTATAGTAAACATGTTTGAGACATATCAATAAGGGTCCTTGACCAAAAATATATAAATCCTATTCCTGATCTTATTACTATTCTGCATGGATTGGATGGAGCAAACCCAGAATGCTTTTGACCAGCTGGCCATTCCATGACCTTCAACATTAGCAATCAGTTGAATGACCTTGCTGTGGAATGCGTACAATGAATTATACACAATCCCAGGAAGTGGCATGTATTTAAACCTGCAATACATGTACAGTACATAATCTAAATACCACCAAAACACATGCATACTGCACACAAACAAAACCGCCTGCATTCAAAATGGCATAAAGTAGAATCTCAAACAAATTCTGTTATCAGTAAAAATCTAAATAGTGAAGCAATTGCACATTCCAACATTCCAAAGCAATGTCATTCTCTGACAGCAAGTCAGTATCCAGGCGACCTAGTTCTATAAACAAAAACAAAGACAAACTAAAACTCACCACACGAAATTGCCAATATCTTTACACGTGTGTTGCACTGCGCATGCGCACACACATCTACATCTATAACAGTGGTTTTCAACCTTTTTCATACCGGGGCCCACTATTTATTCAGCAAAACCCCTGCTCTATAAAAAGGCAGTACGCTAATAACCATTGCTGCACCTGTGACACAAAAGACCACCAATCTATCCTCTCTGACTAGGTTTATTAATGGCAAGAGGCGTGATACAATGGAACCTAGACTGAGATCACCTTGTTTAGCAATTTATTGGTATGGTCTAGTAGAGCAGAATACTGATATGGGCTGTGGTCGACAACATATTTAACTTGGCACCCCACACACTTGGCTTCGCTGGCTGATACAGTATATCAAAATTGTGATATATCGCAGTTCTTTTATAAAGTAAATTGAGCCCAACGTTACACTGCATAAAGCAAGTTTGTGAAGAATACCTGAAATCAGTCCAGGTTCACCGCATGTTCTGCTCAACACTTTAATTGTATTAAAAGTGATCATTAAACAACTGATGTGTCCATCTTATTTCAGTTGTCAAATACGTTTTCATTACCCATTTGTCCACACCAGGAGACAAATTTGTAAAAATAATTGTAAAAACACATTTAATATTACTCCTCCAGATTATGTCCAAAAATCCCGCAAATCGTTACACAGCATCTCTAAAGTCATATGCTCGGATCTTCCAATATGTCATATTCCTTCCTACTACTGCTTCAAAGTTGGCCTGTTATAGCCACCAACAGGTGGATTAAATGCATCAAATTATACAATTGCCATCAGAGGCATAAGAAGAAACGGCACTGCTTTCAAATTGGCCTATATCACCACCAGAATGCCACAGCCTGACCTGGTGACTTGTTGTGCCCAGAAGGGCACTTATTCTAGTTCACTGATGCATTGATTAGTTAGTACTAGTATAGCCTGGTCTAGCCCTCAATGATTTTGGCCTTGGGGGGCGGGGTGCCGTGGGATCCACACGGCAGATCGAGCTGATCTGATTTGATCTCACGAACGTGTCGTCATCCCCGGCCCCTCCCACGCCCGTCCACTGCTGTTCTACGTCACATGATTTAGAGCGACGCCCACCCCGGAAGGTTGACTCCCCCCTCAAGGCCACTTCGTGTAACAGGCTAGTCCAGGCTTTCCGTTTTCGCGCAAGGCGAACGAAAATGAAAGCCTGGGTGTCGAGGCTAGAACTAGTAGCATCCACTGTTGTGGTCAGACAAGTTGTGGACAAATGTGGACAAGTTGCAGTCAGTGTTACTGCTTGGAGGAGGCAGGATCCATGCACCTATTGGCCAGTATATTTAATTAACCTAATGTCTCACAGATATAGTATATATATTGTGTTATCACAATACAATAGATATCGTATTGTGAGGTGTCCAACTGCCCCAATTGCCCCACTCCTACCTCGGACCACACTTTTTTAGCCAATCGGGAGTGGAATATGAGAAATGTGACACACACTGTACATTAGTACAGCAGTGAAGGCTTCATCACAAACAACGATGAAACAGCCTACTAAGAGAAAAAAAAAATAGCACAGTGCCAGGTAGAGCCCTGCACGGGAGTGTTTTCTTAATCTCACTGGATTTCTGACCATTCCCATCCGCCCCACGTCCCGCCCCGTTCATGTCGATCGAAGAATAAAAAAAAAAAAAAATGAAATGCCATTAATCGCATAGTACTGTCACGAAAGATACACATTCACTGATCTAGCCTTAATTCTTGGAATTCCCAGAGATGATTCCTATAATGACCATCCTCCTCTGTTACAAATGCACTGTAGCACTCAACGGCGTGCGTGCACGTACGCACGCACGCACACACAATCTTCTCTTCCACAGGCAAAAAAATGTTTCCTGTAATTAGATAATTCCCTAAGCAGGTCTGGAGGTCGAGTATTATAACTGATGGTAGGGCTGCAGACAGCAATCCCTCCCATACCTACGTGCCTTTTTGTTCCCGTTACTGGACTCTCAGACAAACACTCAACACAATTGTTCCATTTTACAGTTGTTGGTTTTGTTATTAAGACTATGCTTCTTTGTCGAAGTGGAGCATCCTGTTTTCCCTCAAAACGTCTAACGCCTCATCAACCCAGCCGGTGACCTTTGACTCAAAAAAAAAAAAAGGCATTTGGGGGCTTAATGCAAGATATTGCAACTAACAACTCTTTTGTAGGTCTGTGACTTCTTGCAGGTTTATTTTTTTAGATTTTATATTAAAAAACACAAAAAATCTAAAAACTAACAGAACAACCTTTGTGAATTTACTGAGTGTTACCTAGACATTTTAACTGCAAAGTGTGGTGAGCTTGCAGTCTGTCTGAGAATTGTCAGAAAAATACTAAATAAAATATTTTGATCTTACTGTATTTACTGTTGTAATATGCAGTTTGCACCCATATTTTAATGGTGATGGCGTCCATTTCAAAATACAAGAGAACAGAAGAGCTAGGGTGTGTGGACATGCATCTTAATATGCTTCATAAAACACTCTCCCCTGGGTCAGACTGTTTATTTTGACCTGCTTGGAAGCACCGGAATGATGCACAATAAAATGTATCAAAACGCTTAGACACAAAACAGATTACATCTTTTTTTTTGCTCACTGCACGCTTCTGGAGCTACTGGAATAGTTTTCTTAGTGTTCATCTACAAATAAAAGATGTTATTCTTGAACATCAGATTGTTGGTTGGTTGTTTAGAGAACATTACAGGAATCATGTCTGAAGAGCAAAAGGAAATGACTCTACTGGACTGTAAATCGAGGAAGAAAAAGGATTGAACTGTACTGCCTATTTGTACTATGTACTAAAAAACATTGGACGTGAGAAGCAGATATTCTACTTGCAAATCTTTGCTTATGTATACTTATGACAAGTGGTTAATACTAACAGCAAGAGAAAAAAATCTACAAGGTGCTCTAGCTGCACATTGTGCATCTAGTGAATTTGCATGGCACACATCTCACTTATTAACCTGACCGGACTGTGCCTCCATGACAATGGAGGAGGATGAGTGATGTTAAAAAACACAGTTCCTTCTGTTGCTATATAGATAAGTGTACACTTGGGTTAGCAGGATCGCTGCGTTTTAATGGGATTATATCAGAAGGGACAGCAGCTGAGCTGTACGTACTGACTCCATCCTTCATTCATTATGGTGGCATTGTGTCGGGTGGATCTGGCAAGCGAGGCTTGGATGTAAACGGGGGTTGGAAATGGAGGGTCAAGGATGAGCGTCAGAGATAACAATGCTAAAACTAATCAATAACTTCAGTCACCTAGACAAACCAGAATGAGTGAAGCGTAAAAAGGTGGCATTGTTCTTCATAAAATGATTGCGAATAATATCAAATTACTTTCCCGTCAGGTAACCTGATAACCAGCCCAAAGATTTTATTTCCTTCCCACGGGCACTCATGCAAACATTAGCGCCAACCCTGGAAAGTTATTTCAGCTGCACAATACGTTCACATACCTTGACATCCAGTCTTTATTCAGGTAGTATATGCACGTAACGCATCTTCCGTCTCCATTGGGGTTATCCACGTGTCGCACATACCCGGTCCCATTGCCTGGGTAACAGGCAACCATTGCCTGAAAACAGAAAAAAAAGGAAAGCCAAGTTTAGTAATTAAGCATGTGCAAGCGTCCACTGAAGCACATAATTCCATTAACTGTTAATTGGGAATTCAGTTATCATAGTACAGGTATGCATGACTCCAATCAACTTGAACTTGGGCAGCAAGGGTGCAAAAC